>MCJB01050931.1:242564-312290 GCA_002018475.1 Nicotiana obtusifolia
GGGGGGGGGGGGGGGGGGGGGTTGCATGTTGGATTGAGCTGTTTTAGACTTTTTCTTCTTTAAATAATCGAAAATTTTCCGAGGTCAATTGTTGCATAGTTCCAAAGTCTATGTACAATAAGCTTTTTATTTTTGAGAATATAATGTATAATAAGATTTTTTTTTTTACTCCACTTAAATGTTGAAGTTTTGTGGTTCGGAAGTCGATGGACAATTAATTTGTAACTCCACTTAAATATCAAGTTTTTGGTTTGAAAGTCTATGGTGTGCATCTAATTCATACATTATGCATTATGTTGTTTTAGATTTTTTTAAAAAATATAATCGAATTTTTTTAGGGTAATAAACTTATTTTTCTACTTGTTTCACTTAAATATTAAGTTTCTAGTTTGAAAGTCAATGAATATCGAATTTGTAACTCTATTTAAATATCAAATTTTTGTTTAAAATCGATTGACGATTTCATTAAATTCATAACATGCGTCTAATTCATACATTACGCGTTAGTGCTCGTACTACCACCTAACAAAAGCTTGGGCGTTAAGGCGTCTTAGACTTCTTAGTTGTTTTTTCACATATATATACTTAATTGATAGATGCCAAATTGTGCTTTGCTGTCAAAACACCAAACTTAGTGCATTGGACATATTGATATCTTCTGGATATATCTATTCTTCCCCTAGTTTGGCCAATATCATAAGCAGATATGAGACAATCAATTATAGTATATATCATGGAGTGAAATACTTAATGTAAGATGTCATTCTCTTATCTTATCGAAATAATTATACTTCTGCGCAAATCTTTACATAACCAATTTAAACAACCTAAAGATTTGCTCATCCTTTTGGAGGATGACCCATATAGCACTATTTAATTATTACAAGAGCAATTATACTTCAATGCCAATTTAGTTGGGTTTGCGGCATGAGTTTTCATTATCAAATCACCTAAAGGAGATGGAGGGAAGCACCCTATACATTTATAATCTTAAAAATAAAACAGACCTGCTGTAATCCGATAATGTAAAAATTTATTTTATACTGTTAGTGTGTATAATTTATTTTTAGTCACACACACAAAAAATAAAATACTTTTGGCCTAAAATAAACTTGCCCAAACAAGATATAACACACTTAGTGGTGGTCAAATGAATAAAAATAATAATTGTCAATTCATATTATTCATTAAAACGGGGCAATTTCAAATATACTTACTTTTGGAGTCACCATTGAAGTTATACCCGCATTGCACAAAAATTTGCAAAGTGTACCGACTCGGATCTAACGTAGTTCAATCTGTTCAATGCAACTTCAAAAATTAAATTTGAAAATTTTCTATCTTTCAAATGCTACTTCAGAAATTCGAATAAGAAGTAGTTCAGTCTCTTCAATGCAGCTTTATACATCAAAGATGAAGTTCTTTTATCTTTCAAATTTAACTTCAGAACTTCGAATCTTAAGTAATTTCATCTATTGAATGAAACTTCAAATTTCAAATCTTATGTTCTGAAACATAAACTTGTTTTTCGAATTTCAACAATCCAATATACGATTTAATGCCCAAATTTACTCCAATTGAGCTCAAATTTGAAACATAACTTTCAAATATCATAAAGAACAAATCTCAATCATCAAATTGTTACAACAACATCAAATTTAACAAACCCATTTTGCAACTAAAAAGAAGAAGAGAAAGATGTGAGTATCTAAAGTTATCCAAAAATTGGGTTTCAATTAAATTTTTTTAAACAAGTGGGTACAAATTCAATGGGTAGCAAAAAACTGGTCGTCAAATGAAAATATTACCTAAAAAACGGGTTGGTAATGAACTTTTTAAAAATGAGATCCATATTATCCACTTAAAAAATAGATACTTAATGAATAAGTAATTAATTTAACTTTTGCATTTGCGAAGACTGATATTAGGGGTTCCTCGAATTTGGGATACTAAAACTTTCTTCTAAAAGTGATCACGTTCAAGAAGCCCTACCCATATTATACTGATTAATCCATTCAATCCATATGAAATATCGCGGTCAGATATTTTATCTATTTTTAATTCACCCATATTCGATCCGACCCGCCCGTTGCCCCCTCTAAACACACTAAAGCTTGGTGCTTCCAATAGAGCACTTTCGGCGTTGGATCTTATACATCTTTTGGGCCTTCTTAACACTTGCATCTCTTAGATTTTTGGGCTTCATCATTAAACCAGCCCAAAATGCATCAATAAGTGGAACTTCAACTCTAAAGAAGGATTACAAATTTTAAAGTCAATGGATCTGAGAAGCATCCCAGCATACACTGCTCCTTTGTGATACTTGATCGCGGATCTGGTCTAACTATATATTATTATTATTATTTGAGTCACTGCTATCAGATATACATTGCCGAACCTTATCCTGCCAAAAATTATTGGAAAATTTATGAAAAGGATCCAAATACACTCAAATACACGTGGAAATAAAAATACAGTTGAACAGTATATTCAAATACACTCAAATACAGTAATTGTCCAAAACTAATTACGAAATATAAATACATAAAATATAGCTACAGTTTAAAAGCTCCTTAAAAAATAATCATTTCATAAAATTCCCCAAAAATATTGAGTCTCATTCTATTCTTGGAATGACATCCAGTAACAATTTCCCGAAATCCAATAGACAACAAAGCAAATGAGGATCAAATTTACCGAGGTTTGAGTCGTGTTAGGTCCCGTGCAGTCCTTCGTTATAAGAGTGAACATCTATTTCTAAGCTTTAAATATCCTTCCGAGTAGATCCTTAAAAAGGTTAAAACAAAATTATTAAAATGATATTTAAAGCTTTAAAACAGGTGTGATTTTTAACAAAATTACGTGAAAATAGCATGTGCTAGCCAGTGTTTGGATTGGTAGTCGAAAAATAGTCAGGATTTGTAAAATTATTTAAAAATAGCCACTATTTTATGCGGAGATAAAATCTTGATAAAAATACCTTAGCTGAAACATGAAAAATTTCTGCATGATATGCTAGATTATGGAGCTCCTGCGTATAAACTTCCAACATATTATTGTATGGGTCAAAAATTATCTTTGACATGATCAAACCATGTTAACATTGAGGCACTCGCGGACTGCCACATGTCGCCAGTACGACTTCGATAAAGGCCTGCCCGACGTCGAAGCGATATCTTAAGAAGTGAAGGGCAGGGCCGATACAGCTATTGAAGACCAAGGTCGAAAAGTCAGCAAAAATCGAGATCGAAGAGTCAGCAAAGATCAGGGTCCAGGTCGAGCACTCAACGTAAATAAAGTAAATAACGACTAGTTTTAGGATAAGACATCAGAGGAGAATATTCTAGTAGATATTCTCTGTACCTGTACTATTAGGGTATTCTAGGTATATGTTTCCTATAAATAGAAAGAGACACAAGGATAGGGGACATAAGATGTTCACTTGTAAGAAAATACATTGACTTTATAGAGAGAATCTGGTTTTATTGCAAACACACGAGAAATAACTTTTTACTAAGATTCTTGCATAAGTTTTCCGCTTGAACCAAGAACAACTTGAATATTCGAAGGCTCATCAATCATTCATCATTGTCAGAAGGAATATCCACAAATCTCACCCCTTTTCGGGTGACTCACATATTTTTCTTTACTTAAATGACATTCATTGCTATTTATTATTATTTAATATTATCGTCCACCTTTTGGGTCATTAAATATTATTAGTGTTGTCCACATTTAATGCATGTGACAACCCGGCTGGTCGTTTTGAGAATTAAAGTCCCATTCGGCGGCATAAGGTCTTAAAAAATTTCGTATTATGTGTTATAACTTGCGTGCATGGTGGAATTCGGTTACCGGATGATTCAAGTCAATTTAGGAGAAGGATTCTAATTTTGGAAGCTTAAGCGGTAAGAGTTGACTGGAATTTGACTTTTGTGTAAACGACTCCGGAATGAGGTTTGGATGGTTCCAATAGCTTCGTATGGTGATTTTGGACTTAGGCGTGCGTCCGGATTTGGATCTGGAGGCCGTACGGTAATTTGAAGCATTTCGGCGAAAGTTGAAAAAGTTAAAGTTTTGGAAGGTTGAGCGGTTTGACCAAGAGTTGACTTTGGTGATATCGGGGTTGGAATGCGATTCCGAGAGTTGGAACAGCTTCATTATGTCATTTGGGACTTGCCTGCAAAAATTAACGTCATTCCGGGTTGATTTGATAGATTTCGGCGCGAGTTTTAGAAGTTGGAAGATTTGAAAGTTCATAAGTTCGACTCATAGTTCCGACGTTGTTTGATATGATTTGAGACCTCGAACGAGTCCATGTTAGGTTATGGAACTTGTTGGTGTATTTAGACGGGGTCCCGGGGGCCTCGGGTGTTAGGTTATGGAACTTGTTGGTGTATTTAGACGGGGTCCCGGGGGCCTCGAGTGTATTTCGGATGGGCTACGGACCATTTCTACACGATTTTGGATTGCTGTTCTGCTAGTTCCTGGTTTCCTTAATCGCGTTCCCGTCAACTCCTCCGTGTTCGCGTAGTGTAATTTTGGAGGAAGGAATAGTTCTTCGCGTTCGCACATACCTGTCCGCGATCGCGTAGGTGTGCAATTCCATTCTCCGCGTTTGCATACTGCTTCACGCGTTCGCGCAGCTCAGCCGGTGATTCCCTCTTCTCTTTTGCGATCGCATGTTGCTTCACGCGATCGCGTAGCTCAGTCCTTGGGCCATCAGAATTTCCCTCTTCACGATCGCACATGTCTTCGCGATCGCGTAGCACATTTTGGGCAATAGCCATTTTTCTTTTCCGCGATCGCATTAGTTCTTCCGCGATCATGATGTACAAATACCTGGGCAGAATATAAAAGTACTCTATTTTGAGGTTTAGCCATTTTAAACATTTTTGGAGTTCTAGAGCTCGATTTTGAGCGATTCTTCATGGGCTTTTCAAGTAAAATATTGGGGTAAGTGCTCTTCACCTAGAATTTATGGTATTCCATGATTCTATCTTTATTTTAATCATTGAATTGGTGTTTTGAGTTAAGGAAAAATGGAGAATTTTGAAGAAAACTTTCAAAGTGTAAAATGATGATTTGAGGGACAAATTGGTATCGGAATTTGATAATTTTAGTATGGTTAAACTCGTATTAGAATTCGGATTTTTTGAAATTTGTAGGTTTCCGAGGTGTGGGCTCGGGGATTGATTTTTAATTTTTGATAAAGATTGAAGCTTTATTAACCGGAGTAGTTTCGTATGAGTTGTATTTATGTTTTGAAGTTATTTTTGGCTAGATTTGAGCTGTCCGGAGATTATTTCACTCGATAAGTTCATTTTAGAGTATCGGTCTATCTTCTTTGAGGTAAGTATCTTGCCTAACTTCGTGTGGGGGAACTATCCCTTAGGATTTGAGTCTTTTACGCTAATTGTATCATGTAAATTCCGTGTACGCGAGGTGACGAGTACATGCTCGGGCTTATTTGTGGAACGTTGACCTTTTAGGTCTCTTAGGTCCTTATGCCCATAAGATATGAAGTTGTTATGTTACGATTAAATTCCCCTTTACTAGTTTCATCTCTACGTATTTTAATTGGAATTAATTATTTCATGATACACTATTATTGCCTATTTGACTCTTATGTGCCTTAGCTGAAGTTGTTACCTCTTCTATTACCATGCTGTCCCTCCCTAATCGCTTCTCCTTAGTTGAAATTATAATTATCTCTTCTGTAATTGTTCATCCTTAATTGAGGTTATGATTATCTTTCCGTTGCTTACCCTTAATTGAATTTGTTATATCTCTTTCATAATTACTCAACCCTAAAAGAAGTTTAGTTATCCAATATCTTAGTTGACTTATCCTTATTTGGAATTATTGACTCATGTTATCTCCTTTGTTGTTGAATTGTACTTTGTGGGATCGTTGTTACATAATATTTCTCCCTTGTTGGGCTGTTATTATTATGATTAGTGTTCTCTGTTGCGTTTATTCTTTTGTGAACTCGTTCTATCGTTTCCTTGTGATCAAAAGCTCTTGAGTTGATTTACTTGCCGTACTCTTGTGTTATTATCATCGTTGCTGTTGTGCTCAGTGTTGTGGTGCACAAGGTTTCTGCCGTGCGGTTGTTATTGTGATGCACGAGGTCTCTGCCGTGAGGGTGTTATTGCGTTGCACGAGGTTTCTGCCGTTCTTTTCTTACAATTAAAATGGGCACATGCGGCATGACAAGGCGGGGTATGTATGTGGGTTGCGCATGTGGCGAGACAAGGTGGGAACATTATTATGCACGTGTGGCGAGACAAGGCGAGCATTTACTTTATTATTGTGCACGTGGCGAGACAAGGTGGGCTATGTCAGGGATTGATCTGTGATGACTTGTGTTGGTCTGGGGGCATTCTTGTTGTTGATATTTGTATAGTGGCGTACCTACCCATGTGAGTTTTATCTTGTGAAAAATTGTGGGGAACATTCTTACATGCTGTTCATTTTCTCTGTACTTACTAGTCGGCCTGGACTGTGTTAGAACACTTGCACAAGCATACACGTAGTTAATCACTCCTATCAATTTAAGAAGATGATTCCTGATATTATTGAGTATTTATACACACCTTCGTCTACTTGCCTTCTATGTGAGGATGGTTATATTGGCACGTGAGTCAACCGTGTAGTTACCAGAAATAAGGGCACAAGATGCCAAGTGTTTAGGAGTCACAAATTGGGACTCGTGACTTGAGGATATTTTTAGGTATGGTACTTCGTGGAGATTATTTGACAAAACCTGATGTGAAAGTGGTTATTCTCATCTAGTTGCTAAATGTCCTTCTTTTAATTGTGTTCACCGGTTTTAGACTATGTTCAGCTTACTTTACTGTATTATTACTTGTTGTGTTCCACTGCTAATTGTTGTTTCTATTTCTTATTGCAAGTACCATATTATCATTGTCATTATGCATAATTTTATAGAGATATCGCATTCTGTTAGTTCTACACTTATACTTGCTCAGGTTATTTAGTCCAATAGGTGTCTTGATTGTTCCTCGTCACCACTCCACTGAGGTTATTCTTGATACTTGCTGGGTATCGCTGTGGTATACCCATGCTACGCTTCTGCTCAATTTTTGTGCAGATCCAAGTATTTCAGAGTCAGTCGATCGTTAGCAAGCCGTACGGATTTTGCTGTGGAGACTCAAGGTAAACCTGCTGCTGCGTTCGCAGGCTTCTGAGTCACCTTCAGATGTTGTATTTACACTGTTTATCCTTATTTTGAAATACTTATATTTAGAGGTTTATCTAGCAAACTCAGTAGAGCTTACGACTTGTCCTACCAGTTGTGGGATTTGTAAATTTGTAAAGAGTTTTCTATTTTGAAATTGTCAGATGTTAGTTAAATATTGTTGCTATTTCAGTTAATATTAGGCCGACCTAGTCCCTAAGACTAGGTGCCATCACGATACCCAACGGAGGAAAATATGGGTCGTGACAAGTTGGTATCAGAGCCAGGGTCATAGGTGCTATGAGTCATAAGCAAGTTTAGTAGAGTCTTGTGGATCGGTACGGAGACGTCTGTACTTATCTTCGAGAGGTTATGAAATTATTAAGACAATTTCCCTTCGTTCATTCCTATCGTGCGAGTTTATTGATCTCAGAGTTTGAGCTTTTGTCATTCTATTCTCCCACAGATGGTGAGGACCCGAGATGCATATACTAATGACACTACTCCTGGAGCAGGTGTTGCTAGGGGCAGAGGTAGAGGCCGACGAGGAGCACGTGCTGCAGCTAGAGCACTTACCAGAGCAGCAGTTGAGGAGCTGCCAGTAGCTCCGGTTGGGGTACAGATACCGGAGGTGCCTGGTGTTACCTCCGGACTTCAGGAGACTTTAGCATAGTTCCTGAGCATGTTTGTTACATTGGCTTAGGCGGGTTTGATTCTGGTTGCACCAGCTACTTCACAGACCGGGGGAGGAACCCAGACTCCCCCCCGCCCACACTCCATAGTAGCGAGTTCACGTTGGTGGGGTTCCCAGTGTCATGGAGACACAACTTGTGGCTCCAGTTCAGCTCGTGGTTAGGGCAGCTGCACCTGAGGAAGTGCAGCTTAGACTTGAAAGGTTCAGGAAGCATGACCCTCCTACTTTCAGTGGTTTGGCTTTAGAGGGTGCTCAGGGCTTTCTAGAGAATTGCCACCGCATTCTCCGCACTATGGGTATTGTGGAGACGAGGCTTTTACTATGTTCCAGCTCAGAGGAACAACTTATCAGTGGCGGCGGGCGTATGAGTTGGGTAGCCCGGCCAATGCAGCTTCACTTTCATGGGCTTAGTTTTCAGAGATGTTCCTGAGAGAGTTTGTTCCTCAGTCTCTTTGGCATACATGGCGCGCGGAGTTTGAGCAGCTGCGCCAGGGTACTATGTCAATGTCAGAGTATACCATTAGATTCAGTGATTTGGCCAGACATGCACCTGCTTTGGTCGCTACAGTTAGAGAGCGAGTCCGTCGATTTATTGAGCGGTTCATACATGATATTCAGTTCAGCATGGCTTAGGAGTTGGAGTCAGATGTTTCATTTCAGCACGTGGTAGAGATCGCTCGCTGATTAGAGGGCATGTGGGACCAGGAGAGAGAGGACATGCGAGGCCAGGAGAGAGAGGGAAGGTGAGGTCAGGAGAGAGAGGACAGGGAGACTAGAAGGCCTCACAGACCAAAGAGATCTACTGGTCTTTATTTTGGAGGCAGGGTGCGACATGGTAGAGGTTTCGTGGGACAGCCAGTTCAGTTTGCACTTCAGGCTTAGCACGGTGTTTCAGGTGCTCATGGGTCTCAGATTACCCGTATCGTGCAATTTCCACAACCACATCAGCAGAGAGATTTCTTCGAGTGTGGAGATACTGTAGGTCTGAGGCTGCTGCGCCAGATGATATCATACATGTGTGCTTTTGATTTGTTATGGAGGAGCCTCATTCATATTTTGTTTTGGTTCTTCTTATCGGGGTGAGTCCCCCCTATTTGTTGCTTCATCTTTGGGAGAGTTTCATGATTTAGTACTCTGATTGTGTATCTTCTCCTGCTGAAAGATTCTATAGTGGTAGCCCGTGTCTATCATTTGTTTCTATTCATTTTTGAGAGTTATGAGACTAGGAGTGACTTTCTGTTCCTCGTTTTGGTAGTTTTGATGTGAATTCTGGGTGATGGGTTACGACTTGTGATTTAGACGCTCTACTGGTGTGAGAGCTCAGTATGTGTTGTGATTTTGTTGGCATAATTGAATTCGTGGAAGTTTTCAGTTGGTATGATATGTATTCTATTTGTGATTCAGTGTTGTGGGTGAGATGCTCGTGGATTCATGTGTTATGATGTGTTTGAATTGGGCTACGTGCCGCGGTGGAAGTTATATCAGGATGAGATCCTTGTGATTTGTTCATATACTTTAATTCTTCCTTGTACATTGATTCGTAGAATGGTACTGATAGGGAGTTTAGCCTGTCGGGCTTGTTTGATAGTTCTCTTATGTGTTTCTCCTTACATATTCAGTCATTTTCGTGTTGTGCTTATTGAGTTTTAGCTTACGAGGTGTGTGCCCTGGTGGTGTTAGTTGCGACTTGTTAATTCGGGTGAATAGCTATGAGGTCTTCATGTTTCTTGCATCATTGTTAGTGTTGTGGAGGTTGAAACAGGGTTCTAACGGATATGAGGCTAATTGCTGGTGCTGGAATTGATTTTGGACAACTATTGTGATCAGAAATGTTATTACGGGCATATATGTGATGTGTCATGTTGTGTGGTTGTACTTTGTGGGTGTAGGCATAAGTTGTTGCAGCTGGTTGAGGCTGATACTAGGTGTGAATATAGGAATCAGGTCTTTTGGAGATGAGCAGATGGTTGAAATTTCGGCTCTAAGGCTTATGGTATTGGTAGAAGGGATGAATTGCAGTTGAGATGGTGTCGTCAGGATTATGTGGATTGGGGTGACGTGGTATGTTGGATGAATGCATTCAGTGATTTGATGACTTTGGATGATTCTTGGCACGTTCAAGGACGAACGTTTGTTTAAGAGAGGGAGGATGTAATGACCCGGACGGTCGTGTTGAGAGTTAAAGTCCCGTTTGGCGGCATAAAGTCTTGAACAACTTCCTATTATGTGTTATGACTTGCGTGCGTGGTGGAGTTCAGTTACCGGATGATTCGGAGTCAATTTGGGAGAAGGATTCTAGTTTTGAAAGCTTAAGCGGTAAGAATTGACTGAAATTTGATTTTTGTGTAAATGACTTCGGAATGGGTTTTGGATAGTTCCGACAACTTTGTTTGGTGAGTTTGTACTTAGGCATGCGTCTGGATTTGGATCTGGAGGCCATAGGGTAATTTGAAGCATTTCGGCGAAAGTTGGAAAAGTTGAAGTTTTGGAAGGTTGAGAGGTTTGACTAAGAGTTGACTTTGGCGATATCGAGGTCAGAATGCTATTCCGAGAGTTGGAACAACTTTGTTATGTCATTTGAGACTTGCCTGCAAAAATTTGACGTCATTCCGGGTTGATTTGATAGGTTTCGGCGCAAGTTTTAGAAGTTGGAAGATTTGAAAGTTCATAAGTTCGATTCATGGTGCGATTCATAGTTCCGACGTTGTTTGATGTGATTTGAGACCTCGAGTTGTGGAACTTGTTGCTATTTTTAGACGGGGTCCCCGGGGTCTGGGGTGTGTTCCGGATGGGCTACGGACCATTTCGACATGATTTTGGATTGCTGTTCTGCTAGTTCCTGGTTTCCTTAATCGCGTTCACGTCAACTCCTCCGTGTTCGCATAGTGTAATTTTAGAGGAAGGAATATTTGTTCTTCGCGTTTGCACATACCTGTCCACGGTCACATAAGTGTGAAATTCCCTTCTTCGCATTCGCATACTACATCACGCGTTCACATAGCTCAGGTGGTGATTCCCTCTTCTCTTTTGCGATCGCATGTTGCTTCATGCGATCGCGTAGCTCAGTCCTTGGGCCATCAAAATTTCACTCTTCGCAATTGAACATGTCTGTTCGCGATCGCGTGGCTCATTTTGGGCAGCAGCCATTTTTCTTCTTCGCGATCACATTAATTCTTCCGCGATCGTAATGTACAAACACCTTGGCAGAATATAAAAGTACTCTATTCCGAGGGTTAGCCATTTTTAACATTTTGGAGTTCTAGAGCTCGGTTTTGAGAGATTCTTCTTGGGTTTTTCAAGTAAATCATTGGGGTAAGTGTTCTTCACCTAGATTTATTATATTCCATGATTCCATCTTTATTTTTATCATGGAATTGGTGTTTTGATTTAAGGAAAAATAGGGATTTTGGAAGAAAACTTTCAAAGTGTAAAATGATGATTTGAGGGACGAATTGGTATCAGAATTTGATAATTTTAGTATGGTTGAACTCGTATCGGAATGGGTATTCGGGTTTTGTAAAATTTGTCGGGTTCCGAGGTGCTGACCCGGGGGTTGACTTTTTGGATTGATTTTTAGTTTTTGATAAAGATTGAAGCTTCATTAATCAGAGTAGTTTCTTATGAGTTGTATTTATGCTTTGAAGTTATTTTTTGCTAGATTTGAGCTGTCCGGAGGTTACTTCACTCGAGAAGTTTATTTTAGAGTATCGGTCTATCTTCTTTGAAGTAAGTATCTTGCCTAACTTCGTGTAGGGGAACTACCCCTTAGGATTTGAGTCTTTTATGCTAATTGTATCATGTAAAGTCCGTGTACGTGAGGTGACGAATACGTCCTCAGGCTTATTTGTGGAACGTTGACCTTTTAGGGCTTTTAGGTCCTTATGCCCACAAGATATGAAGTTGTTATGTTACAATTAAGTTCCCCATTTACTAGTTTCACTTCTACGTATTTTAATTGGAATTAGTTACTTCATGATCCACTATTATTGCCTATTTGACTGTTATGTGCCTTAGCTGAAGTTGTTACCTCTTCTATTACCATGCTATCCCTCCCTAATCGCTTCTCCTTAATTGAAATTATAATTATCTCTTTTATAATTGTTCATCCTTAATTGAGTTTATGATTGTCTTCCGTTGCTTACCCTTAATTGAATTTGTTGTATCTCTTCTGTAATTGCTCAACCCTAAAAGAAGTTTAGTTATCCTATATCTTAGTTGACTTATCCTTGTGTGGAATTATTGACTCATGTTATCTCCCTTGTTGTTGAATTGTACTTTGTGGGATCGTTGTTACATAATATTTCTCCCTTGTTGGGCTGTTATTATTATGATTAGTGTTCTCAGTTGCGTTTATTCTTTGTGAACTTGTTTTACCGTTTCCTTGTGATCGAAAGCTCTATAGTTGATTTACTTGCCGTAATCTTGTGTTATTATCATCGTTGTTGTCGTGCTCAGTGTTATGGTGCACAAGGTTTCTGTCGTGCAGTTGTTATTGTGATGCACGAGGTTTCTGCCGTGCTATTTTTACAATTAAAATGTGCACATGCGGCATGACAAGGCGGGCTATATATATGGGTTGAGCATGTGGCGAGGCAAGGTTTGAATATAATTATGCACGTGTGGCGAGATACGGCGGACATTTACTTTATTATTGCGCACGTGGCGAGACAAGGTGGGCTATGTCAGGGATTGATCTGTGATGACTTGTGATGGCCTGGGGGCATTCTTGTTGTTGATATTTGTGTATTGGCGTACCTACCTGTGTGTGTTTTATCTTGTGAAAAATTGTGGGGAACATTCTTACGTGCTGTTCATTTTCTCTACACTTACTAGTTGGCCTAACTGTGTTAGAACACTTGCACAAGCATAAACATAGTTAATAACTCCTATTGGTTTAAGAAGACGGTTCCTGATATTATTGAGTATTTATACACAACCTCGTCTACTTGCCTTCTATGTGAGGATGGTTCTATTGGCACGTGAGTCGTCCGTGCAGTTACCAGTTGAAATGAGGGCACAAGTTGCCAAGTGTTTGGGGTTCACAAAGTGGGACCCGTGACTTGTGAATATTTTTAGGTGTTGTACCTCGTGGAGATTAATGGACAAAACCTGATGTGGAAGTGGTTATTCTTATCTAGTTGCTACCTGTCCTTCTTTTAATTGTGTTCACCAGATTTAGACTGTGTTCAGCTTACTCTACTGTGTTATTACTTGTTGTGTTCCACTGCTAAATGTTGTTTCTATTTCTTATTGCAAGTAGCATATTATCGTTATCCTTATGCGTAGTTTTATAGAGATGTCGTATTCTGTTAGTTCTACACTTTTACTTGCTCAGGTTATTTAGTCCAGTAGGTGTCTTGACTGTTCCTCATCACTACTCCACTGAGGTTAGTCTTGATACTTGCTGGGTACCGCTGTGGTGTACTCATACTACCCATCTGCATAATTTTTGTGCAGATCCAGGTATTTCTGAGTCAGTCGATCGTTAGCTAGCTGTACAGATTTTGCTGTGGAGTCTCAAGGTAAACATGCTATTGCATTCATAGGCTTCGGAGTCACCTTCAGATGTTGCATATACACTGTTTATCCTTATCTCGAAACAGTTGTATTTAGAGGGTTATCTAGCAAATTTAGTAGAGCTTATGACTTGTATTACCGGTTTTGGGATTTGTAAATTTGTAAAGAGTTTTCTATTTTGAAATTGTCAGATGTTAGTTAAATATTGTTGCTATTTCAGTTAAGATTAGGTTGACCTAGTCCTTAACACTAGGTGCCATCATGACACTCAATGGAGGGAAATATGGGTCGTGACAATGCCATGCGTTCAAACATACATATTATCTACTACAAAATCGGTTATCTTGTCTTTTGGATATTAATATTAGCTAAGATTGACTCTACTTTATTTAAATCTAATTGGTTGAACCCGGATCTAAATTTTGGATCAAATAATTTGGCGCCGTCTGTAGGGATTTCTTAGCTAATCTTTTAGTTTCCTTTAGATCTAGAACTCACGTGAGTTGCTAACTTAACAAACTACAAGGGGTTTCTCTTTCTCTGCACGTACCGAAACTTACATGGCAGATAACCAAGGAGACAGGACTGAAGTGATAGGTAACTACCCTGGCAACCTCATGAACGCGATCAACGCGATGACATGACACCCACTGCCTCCCCCAGGTGCAAGGGGTCGCCTCCCCCCCATTATAGCACGACAAAACCAAATGGAAAAGGAACCTCCACGTCTACAGGAGAAGGGACGCCACCGGCCATGAAAAGCTCCTCGAAGCATGGTTAGCTGATACATTAGTAAATGTGCTCAACAAACCTGCTCCATGCACGACCATAGAGACCGCATGAGCCTATACGGTGCAACGGGAAAATGAGCAGGGCGACCAACCAGACCCTCCAACACCAGGTGTAACTGACGAGCGCAAAACACATTACGAGATTGATGCTCGCTAATCAAAGATAGTATAGTATAATATCATCTCCACAGGGATTGGATTTAAACAATGCTTAAGTATTCTCTGGTTTAATTGTTATTCAGGAGGATCAACACTTGAATTAAATGATAATGGACTAAGTTTAATTACTAAAATAACGCAATTTACAGTTGACATCAAGGAATTGGAGATTCGCAGAGTGGTTTCTTATCAATATGAGGGATAAGGGGTTGACAAGATAGGTGTAAGATAACTATTTGAGATTTAACTCTAGTTTAATTCACTCAAATGTTCTTATAATTCTCACGAATTCACTCGATAATTAGTTCAAATGTGTAGTCAGGACTCCTCTCTCGATTAAATCTTAACTCTACGAGGTGAACTAATATAAGCACTATGAAGTATGCAAGTGTGCATTAATGGATTGGTCCTTAGGAAATTGCTTCTCGAATATGCTCCTAATTTGATTTAATCAACGATTCAACAAGCTCTTCTGATTACTTAAGAAAATCAATAAATTAAATCAAACAAAATAATGCAAAGATAATCACCAAGAAATTCCTCTTTCGATAAATAAATTGATAAATAAAGTTGCAACAATTCAAAACCCATAAACGAATTCAAGCATGAACTAGATTTAGAATCCACAAATATTTATCAAAACACCATATCCGTCAAACCATAAGGTAAACTACTCTATAGATATGGAAAAAGTCATCACAAAAAGAAAAGAATAAGAAAGCATCAATCTAACGTTACAATCTAAACTCCCGTATTGAATTGATGGAAAGATGATGAAATCCTGTGTCTTGTAGCCTCTAATGCTCTCCCAGAGCTTCCAAGGTCAAAAGTCCCTTCAAAAATATCTTTTTGGTGTATTTATACCCTGTAGGAGTGGGCCTAGGCGAAATTACCCTTTCCATATCGAAATAGGACAAATACTCTGAGAATATTGCACAGGCACGCCGTCCTATGCAGGACGCTGGTGGAGAAGTTCAGAGAGCATGTTCTGACAGGCAGCAGCAGAAATACACTGTCGCGCCGCCACATGTGCCGCGGCAGTGAAGGTTTTCCAGAGTGTTTCATTTGTTTTGCGTTTTGACATCCAGACTTGGCTCCCGAACCCCGAACGGGATCCTGGTTTAATCTCTTGGGATTTTACTCAGACATCAAAGATCTAACTTGTGAAATACACTAACATTTACGCTCAGACACAAGTAAAATACAGTAATTAGAGTGCAAACTAGGACTAAACACGTGATTCTAGCCTACATCAATACCTCACACTTAGATTATTGCTCGTCCTCGAGCAATCAAACTGCACTTCACATAGAGACGACCTTCTTATCAGATGACTTCCTTAACGCATCATGCCAAGAATATTTAAAGCAGACTAAGCACCCTATTATAACATCCTAACCTCAAGACTCGACTCAAAAGCACCACGCATTTTTCACAACATGCTCACTTACTCTAACTCAGAGGTCAAAGAATTCATTTACCTTCGCAAATCACGTACCCTCACACAAACAATAGAGAGTAGTTCCATACACAATAAATTCAAGAGCAATAGGAACTCAAGATAGAAAGAATTTACTCACTTTCTGACGAGTGTCTAGCGTATATAAAATTCTAACTCGTACTCTGTCAAATAATAGTATAGAAAGATGTTGAACCCATAGAGATTGGTTTATCTATTCTATAAACGTTTCTTGTTCTAATTACTATTTGAGAAAATCAGAAAGAGTTGAGTTTTGAATTAACTAACTAAAAATGCACGAATAGAGCAATAGAAAATATTTTATTTTTCACAAATATAATAAAAAAAGGTGTTGGGATCATGATTTCACTTAATATTTTTATTATATAGTAGAATTATTATTCTTCAATTTTTATTTCTCAAAAATATATAGATGCCTCTCACGATTACAAATACATATTATTACTCAAGTTGAATAATTAATTTTACTCTTCTCGGTTATACAAATTAATCTTCAAAATAGTAATACGAAAGAACCAGAAATATATGATTGAACTAAAACATGCTCTTATTAGTAAGTGCCTTTCGGTTACCCTACTTGTTATAACTGATTATTACATTATTCGCCTCTCTCGATTACAAATAAGTGTAAAATTAGTTATTACATAAAAGAGATAGATCTTACTGAATAAATATTAACATCTATAAATACTACAATTAACTATATTACTTCTTCCACCTCTCTCAATTATATAATTAACAAACAGTTAATTTGTAGTACAAGATAGATAGATGTTAGTAAATCAAATAACGTCTAGCTGTAAAAGCAGATAAAAGTTAAATAAAAAGTTTTAGCTCAAGCATGTGAATTTGAGGAATAATATCTACTATTATATAGAAATATTAAGATCTATCTTTCTCCCAACACAAGAAAAGTTACTCTATACTGAAATTAGTACTAACAATGAAATATTATTGTCCATAAAATAAGAAAATAGAAAGAAATATTCAAGAAGAGTAATTCTCCCTATTTAATTAAAAGCACGAACTAGAGTAATTTCCTACACTGGAATTTATTTAGAAACAACAACTAAACCACTATTACGATTTAAAAGAAAAGATAACTCGATACAAGTGAAAGAAATAAAACAGAGAAGCTTATTAAGAATTTGGATTCAGACTTCTAGCTCTAAGCTTTCTCTCCACTTCGATTCCATCTTCTGATCAGACAACATCTTCTTATATAAGAAAATTTCATGATGACTTCTCGATTTGGTGCTGGATTTCCATGGCAAAACTAGATTTGAATTTGCAGAGATGAGAACTCGACTTCTTGATTTTGTGCTAGATTTCTATGGTAAATCTAGATTTTGAATTTGCAGAGATGAGAATTATGTCATTCTAAATTTAGATTTCGTCGATTTCATCATGGCAAATCGAGACATGGTGCAGTGTCACAACAGTAATAAATCATAGCTTGATCTTACACTTCTTTGTTGTATTTTTTCTTGAATATTTATTTTTCTTTTTTCATGTTGCATACAAAAATTATTCTATAATTATTCCTGCAAAATAAAGTTAAGAATATGGAGGAAATATGATAATTTATATGTTTTTATGAGAGATTATGTGGTTAACATCTGATAAAATGCACTTATCAAATTCTACCATACTTAAAATTTTACTCGTCCTCGAGCAAAGAAAATAAATGAACATAGTAACTAAACACTTTAAGTGAAATCATGAGAAGTTTTTACAAAGAAGAATTGACTAAGACCAATCTACGAGTTCAAACAAGTTCAACTGTACTCATGTTTACCTATTGAGAACTGAAATCATAATATTTTCTAATACCAAGTGTGTCTCACCAAATGAAGAGAGATACCCATATATCACATAATATATAGATGTAGAAGGGCACAGATAAAAAATAAAATTCGCTCACTCTCAACAAAGAAGTACTTCAAGCTGCTGAAAATTGCCATAAGCTTGACTATCATGTGGTTCTCGACTAATATAGGAGTTCTTTGAGTTGAGATCGTGTAGGCCTTTTGCAAGGTTGTAATGTAGGCTTAGGGACGTGTATGATACATATAGATAATACATATAGGTAATAGTGACTTAAGTTCCCTATAGACACTACACATTTATTTTATCGCTTAAGTAACAACAAACCTCTGTTTTGTTTCATCCCTTTCATATTTTTTAATGGAGTTGCCAACATTTCTTTTTGAGTAATTTCAGAAGTAACTATTTTTTTATAGTTCTCATGGCAACATCACAAAAGATAGACAAGTTCAGACAATTATTCTTTCACTAATTCTTTACATCTTACGCCTAGATTTTTACATTCAGATCAACCCTTAAAGTGCCCAAAAGGGAAATGGTGAACAAATAACAAGTCATAACAACAAACAGGCTAAGGGTTAAAGCTTGGCGATCAATAAAATAAGAGATAATTCATTTAGGCTCAACTGGGCTAACTAGGGATATAAATATCAAGGTAGGTTAATAGGCTATGGCTCAACAAAGAAGGCCTACTTTCATTTCTCAACTCAAAAATCTACCTAAAATTTCATCTCAAACCACATTCAAGGCAAGTTCTAGATTTTCAAATAAGCATGAAAACTAGACAATATAAACTATCCGTACAATACACTTGGGACCAACGAAAATTATGATTTCAATCACCAATAAGTAAGTATGAGCTTAGAAAACTAATTATATAATCCTTGAATGGTACTTAATCGAATTCGTCTTTTCCAAGTCTCATGCTTTTCAGGTCAAATCAAGTTTAGCCAACTTATTTAGCAAAATAAATTAAAACAACTAAAAGTCCTAAAAAAATATTCGGTTCAAAATATTACGACCATGGCAAGAACCGAACAAAAAATCCATGGAAGTACATGAAATAAGTTGCCTTAGTAATAAGGCAACTCAAATTGTAATTTTTTCAGTTTTTTTTTTTTTAAATTTACTAAAAAAATATTTTTCAGTTGTAACATATACCTTTTTTTTTTAACCTTTTCTTTTACAGAGAAAAGAAAAAGACTTAAAAGAAACATATATATGACAAACAAATTCCTCTACCCCCAAGCTTAAATAATGTCATTTCCTCATGACAAAGAAATTAAAAGTAAAAGGAGATAAAGGAGTTCCCCTGAATTTTTTCGATTCTGGCCTCATTTTCTTTACCCGCGTGTCACGAAATTTTTCTGTTATAACAACAGCAAGATTGTGGATAAGAAACTACTTCTCTGTCATGACCGAGAAAGTTTTATTTGTCATACCATGAGAATGCCTCTTTTTTCTTTCATGATAATTTATTAATACATACTATACACCTATTCTTATAAATATATAGTAAAAATATGCAAATATATTTTTTAACTCATTTTTAAAAAATAATAATACTAATAAATTTAGCATATAAATAAATATTATATGTTACTACTAATTTTATTTAAAATATTAAAGAGAGGGGAAGGAAATTGTCAGGACCCAAAATCCACTATAGGTCGTGATGGCGCCTAACGCCGCCGTCAGGAAAGCCACCGGTGATTGATCAATTTAATTACTCATTTTATTACTTTTAAAATCATAAATTTTAATAAGAAAGAAAATTTACACTTTTAAATCCACGGGAATGTACCAAATTTATAGCTTGTAAGAGAAATGAAAGGTGATGAAAATATACATAACCATAAGCATCAAGTAGTATATCCAAAAATCCGGTGTCACAAGTGCATGAGCATTTACTAAGGAGTACAGTAATAATACAACATCTGTCTAGAATTTAAATGAGACAAGATAAAATAAATAGTACGATGGAGACTCTGTGGACTGCGATGCGTAGCGTGGAATGCGGCTCACATATAGTCTCCTCAACAGCTGTGCCTACGCGGCATGATGGTCACCAAATAAACCTGCCAGATCCTGCACATTTAGTGCAGAAGTGCAGCATGTGTACATAAGTCAATGCGTACCCAGTATCTAGCCTAACCCCGGAGAAGTAGTGACGAGGGGTTGACATCGACACTTACTAGTGGTCCAATAAATCAATATGGTAAATCATAAACAGATAAGAAGCACAACAGTATTAGTGAGGTAATATGTAACTAACACAATCTTCCAAAAATTTCTTTAAACAATATCAATCTCTCATCTCGTATTCTATCTCAACAGCTCAGAAAATATTCGGTGCCAATATCAAATGAATAATACGTACTATATAAAATGCAAGGCATCAGTGGAAGGAAAGATCTCGTGAATATTTGGACTACTTGTGATATAACGCACGATTATCCCGAGGTCGTACGGCCAGATCTCAGAAGGAATATAATACTGCTGAGGCGAACGGTCCGATCACATCATAATGTGTACACTGCCGAGGGTCGAGTGACACGAACCATAGATGCATCTATTAGACTGCCGAGGTGAACGGCTCGCTCCCATGAGAGTGTAGTATATAATCCTGCCGAGGCGTTCGGCCCGCTCCACAAGAAAGGAAAAGAATTATCGAATTACGAGACACGAGCTTACGATACAGTATATGAACACAAAGTGAGTATAACCTTTGCCGTTTCTCAAATAACTTGCCAACAACTCAAGGAAATTAGGCTCGGCCTAATATATATGTATATATTTCAAATCAAATTCAATTATATATCAATTAATTAAGCTAGCAGAATGAGTTCTAATATTTCAAATATTATATGGTAAAGTTCTAAGTCTACCGGGACATAAATATGCTTTAGCTACGTACGGACTCTCTTCACCTCGTGTGTACGTAGCACCCACAAATAATAGAACCTAACAATTACATCATCTAGGGGGTGGTTTCCCCCTCACAAAGTTAGACAGGAGACTTACCTCGCTCCGAAGTTCCATAACCAGCTCCAATGCCACTCTAACACCTCAAACCGAATGTCCATCGATCCGAAATAGTCAAACAATAATGAAAAACCAATAAAAATATACTCCGATATCATAATTAATTAATTTATAACAATACTCAACTCCACTCGAAAAGTCAATAAAGTCAACTCTTGGGCCCACGTGCCCGGATTCCGAAAATATTTGAAGATAAACTTTACCCATAACACTACGAACTCAAATATATGATTTATTCCAAATTTCACGTCCAATTTCGTGGTAAAAATTCAAAAATACCAAATTCTAGGTTTTCTCCCAAAATCCAAAACTTTTACAAATTTCCGTGTTAAAACCCATATATAAACTACGTATTTAACTCACAATGTGAAGAAATCACTTACCCCATCATAGATGATGAAAATGGCTCTCCAAAATTGCTCCAAAGACAGCTACCATTGAAGAAATAAAGTGAAAATGAGCCAAACCCCCGATTTTAAAAGAAGACTGCCCAGTCCGACCTTCTTCGCGAACGCGGCACTGCCCTCGCATTCGCGAAGCACAACCTGCTTCAGCTCCAAAATCCTCCTTCGCGATCGCGAAGATAGGCTCGCGAACGTGATGCCTTACCAGGCCTGACCATCGCGAACACGGAACCATCCTCGCGAATGCGTAGGCCAAAAACTCTGAGGCCCAGCTTACCCTACCCGAAGACGACCAGTCAATTGTGAACGAGGAGCAAAAATGCCTAGACCTTCGCGAACGCGTTGAACAAAAAGGCCTCCAGTCCAAAACCTTCTTCGCGAACGAGTCTCTACCTCCGCGTTCGCGAAGGGCAAAACCAGCACTAGCAAACCAACAACAACATTTCATCCAAACTTGGTCCGAAACCATCTCGAGAACACCCCAAGCCCTCGGGTCCCCGTCCAATCACACCAACCAGTCCCAAAATATGACACGGACCTGATCGAGGCCTCAAATCACACCAAATAATATCAAAACTAAATCGACGATCGAAACCTTTCTTTCAACTTTCAATCTTCCAAACTTTGACGAACGTGTCCGATTCATACGTAAAACATTCTGGAATGATGCCAAACTTTACGCACAAGTCACAAATCACGAAACGAACCTACTCCAAGGCTCGGAATCCCAAATGGATATCGATAACATTAAAATCCACTTCAAGCCAAATGTAGGAAATTCTAAAACCTTCCAAATGCTAACTTTCCGCAGTAAGCGCCGAAATGCTCCCGAGCGATCCGATACTCAACCCGAACATATGCTCAAGTCCGAAATCATTATACAAACCTATTGGAATCTTCAAATCCCGATTCTGAGGTCGTTTACACAAAAGTTAAACCTTAGTCAATTCTTCCAACTTAAAGCTTCCAAAATTAAAATTTTCCATCCGAATCAACTCTGAACTTCCAGAAATTTTATTCCGACCACACATACAAGTGGTAATACATGAAGTGAAGCTATTTAAGGCCTCAAACCACCGAACGACGGGCTAGAGCTCAAAACGGCCGGACGGGTCGTTACAGAAATAGTTCTGAGTTTAATGTCGCCAACTTGACTTATTTTAAAAATTAGGCTGATATAAGGCTTCAAATGATGACCGTTTACTTTAAATTTGTCTCCCCATCTGTATGTTGTACTTCAATGGCACCATAGGGGGTCACTTCTGTTACTGTATATGGTCTTGTCTAGATTGGCTTAAAATTTTCTAGGAATAATCTTAATCGGCTATTGTACAACAGAAGTTGATCTCTAGCTTTAAAATCTTTATGGTGGATGAGCTTGTCATGCCATTTTTTTGTCTTTTTCTTGTACAATTTAGCATTTTCGTATGCTATAAGTCTGAACGCTTCCAACTCATCCAGCTGCAATAGAAGATTTTTACCTGTATCTGGCAAGTTTAGATTCAATAATTTTATTGCCCAATATGCTTTATGTTCTAATTTCACAGGTAAATGACAAGCTTTCCCAAAAAACTAGTCTATAAGGAGATGTGCCTATTAGAGTTTTATAAGCAGTTCTGTGGGCCCATAAAGCATCATCCAATTTTAAAGACCATCTTTTTGAGAAGAGCCAACAGTTTTTTCTAAAATTCTTTTTAATTCTCTGTTTGAAACTTCTACTTGCCCCGCTTGTTTGAGCACGATATAGAGTTCCTGTTTTATGAGTTACTCTATATTTTAACAACAAACTAGCAAATTGTCTATTTATAAAATGAGTTCCTTGATCACTTATTATAACTCATGGAGTTCCAAATCTTGAAAAAATATTTTTCTTGAGAAAAGCACAAACAATATGAGCATCATTTTTTTCTAGTAGCAATTGCTTCTACCTATTTTGAAACATAGTCAACAGCTACCAAAATATATTCATAGCCATTTGAAGGAGGAAAAGGACCCATAAAATTAATGCCTCGGACATCAAAGATTTCACACATAAAAATAGAGTTAAGAAGCATTTCGTCCCTTTTTGAAATGTTACCAATTCTCTGGCATTTATCGCAAGTGGCGGTATAATTCCTTGCATCTTTGAATAGAGTAGCCCAAGAAAAGCCAAATTCAAGTACTTTAGCTACTGTCCTTTTTCTTCCATAGTGTCCTCCCACAGCCCCATCATGGCAGTGACTTAAGATGTTGTTCATTTCTGTCTCCGGTACACATCTCCTGATTATGTCATCTGCACAAAATTTAAACAAGGATCTTCCCAGTAATAATGTCTTGCTTCTTTTTTAAGTTTTTCTTTTGTTCATAAGAAAAATCTTTTGGAATCCATCCTCCAGCCAAGTAGTTGGCAGTATCAGCAAACCAAGATGGTCGATTTATAACAGTTGTGACTGAAAATATATGTTCATAGGGAAATTCCTCTTTGATATCTTCTATCTCAGTAGGAGGATTTTCCAAATGAGACAAATGATCAGCTACCTGATTCTCAGAACCCTTTCGATATTTTATTTTAAGATCGAATTATTGCGAAAGGAGTATCCATCTTAGCAATCTGGGTCTAACATCTTTCTTTGCTAAGAGGTACTTTAAAGCTGTATGATCAATATAAATTGTAACCTTTGTTCCTATAAATAGGTTTGTCAAACGCAAATACTACTACTAGTAGTTCCTTCTTAGTTGTAGCATAATTCTTTTGAGCTTCATTAAGTGTTCTACTAGCGTAGTAGATAGGTCTGAAGATCTTGTCTCTCTTTTGTCCCACTATTGCTCCTACTGCTGCATCACTTGCATCACACATTATTTCAAAGGGCTGGCTCTAGTCAGGAGAAACAACAATTGGAGCATTAGTCAATTGTTTCTTGAGAATCTCAAATGCTTTCCTGCAATTATCTGAAAATTCAAACTTCACATCTTACATCAGTAGGTTAGTCAGAGGTTTTGAAATTTTTGAAAAATCTTTTATAAACCTTCTATAAAAACCTACATGCCCTAAGAAACTTCTAATGCCTTTAACAGTGGTAGGAGGGGGTAATTCTGCTATAAGATCAATTTTAGCCTTTTCAACTTCTATCCCTTTAGCAGAAAGTTTATGTCCTAAAACAATTCCCTCTGTTACCATGAAGTGACATTTT
Organism: Nicotiana obtusifolia; assembly: GCA_002018475.1. NCBI lineage: Eukaryota > Viridiplantae > Streptophyta > Magnoliopsida > Solanales > Solanaceae > Nicotiana > Nicotiana obtusifolia. The sequence continues at coordinate 266,856 of MCJB01050931.1, forward strand.
TCCCAATTAAGAACCAAATTTGTCTCTTCACATTTTTTAAGCACCAAAGTTAAATGACAGAGACAATCTTCAAATGTCTTACTAAAACGTGTGAAATCATCCATAAAAATTTCAAGAAACTTTTCAGTCATTGTATACGGGTGAAACCGGGCGTATGAGACACCCCGGTTTCCGATAAGGTAAATCAAGCAAGAGACGTGATGATAAGGGGCCGGAATCGAGGCAAGGGTCTCATCGAGACAGGGTCTGGGGGCACGACGCCCCCCTTCGGGAATATCGGGGCCATGACCTCGGGATCATCATCGCGCAACCAAACACGATTAACAGAGGGCCATGATTTGCGTAACCAGGCAGGTATCACAGCGTAGATCTCGGCACATACCGGCGGAAATTCGGTGATTAGTTAAACATAAGATTTTTTACCTTGTATGGAATTGTACCTAGAGTAGGACTCTCTTACTATATAAAGGGGGTTCCGATTGTTCATTAAAGATATTGTAACAGGCATACCAAGGCAACATACTATTATTTTCCTATTATTTAAAGTTCTTACACTTATTAATCAGTGTTCCATTTCTATAAGTCTGGGATCGAGGACGGATATCTCATTGAAGCTACCGTCGAGTCCATAATCATTCTTTCCCCCTTGTTTTCGAGTGGTTTGACAATTTCTTACATCTTTTATCTGTTCAATCAGCAATATTACCGTTTGTATTGAATTAATCCACGTATCTTTAAAATCACTTAAAAATTTAATTGTTATCCGTTTTGAATGTAAACAATTTGGCGCCCACCGTGGGGCTAAGGATAATTGTGGCAATTTGATACAAATCTCCATAACACACCCTATTTTACACTTGTTCTTTTAAGTGTTTTTAATTTCAGATCATAAGTTTGAAATGTCGAACTCCCAATCTGCTCATCTGAACGTGGATGCTGAGTTTGGCCACCATGGCGAGAACAACAATATGGAACTCAGTAACAAGGTGCTCCCTGTCGATCCCAAGGGAGTTCCGGCCGCGGACCTGATCAACGCTAACTCACATGTGGCAATCAATGCATACTTGCCTACAGATCCTAAGAACAGCATCCGCGGGCGAGTCCGTTCAGTAGCCCAAAATACACACGACAGTGAAGATGATGGAATCAACCTACGAGTAATCTTCGAAATGTTGCAGGCTTAACAAGCAGCGATAGCCCAGTTGTAGAACCAGAGACGCGCCCCCAGCAGAGTCGAGCCTGAACTATCCCGAGAGAACACTCGCAAAACGAACCGATTGAGATAGGCCAAGTGAAATCAAACCCGAGACCAACCCCAAGATCATGAAAATGATTGAGGAATTAACAAAACGGTTAGAATCAGGTGAGAAGAAAATTGAAGCCAATGACAAAAAGGTAGAAACCTACAATTCCAGGGTCGACCAAATCCCCGGAGCATCACCAATATTGAAGGGCCTGGATTCCAAGAAGTTTGTTCAAAAACCTTTTCTTCCAAGCGCAGCTCCGAAGCCAATCCCAAAGAAGTTCCGCATGCCCGATATTCCTAAGTATAATGGAACAACTTTCCCAAATGAGCATGTGACCTCCTACACGTGCGCCATCAAAGGGAACAACTTGGAGGATGATGAGATCGAGTCCGTCCTGCTGAAAACGTTCGGGGAAACTTTGTCAAAGGGAGCTATGATATGGTATCACAATTTACCCCCTAATTCTATTGACTCGTTTGCTATGCTTGCAGACTCCTTTGTGAAAGCACACGCCGGGGCCATTAAGGTCGAGACCAGGAAGTCCGACCTTTTCAATGTGAAATAGAGTGATAATGAGATTCTCAGTGAATTCGTGTCCTCGGTTTCAAATGGAATGAATGGACATGCCTCTGGTTGCGGACAATTGGGCCGTTTAGGCCTTCACCCAAGGGCTCAATACTTGAAGCTCATTGGCTTCACAGCAGTTGAAGCAAAATTTGATAGAATATCCGGCGGTAACTTGGGCTGACATCCATAATCGATACCAATAAAAAATCAGGGTCGAAGTTGATCAGCTTGGGGCCCCTTCTGGGTCCGTTTACCCCATCAGAGTTGGTGACATATCTAAAAGAGACATTGATCATGAACCAAGATCTTCATAGGGACCGGTATCAACCATACAATGGAGATCGAAGAGGTAATGGGCGTGGACGAAACCTTGGAAGAAGTGAAAGTAGAAGCGATCGAAGTCAAAATAGCCGGGGTCTCATGAGCAAAAGCGGTTTTGACAGACCCGTCGGGCCTAAGGAAGCGCCAAGGCTATTGGAGTACAACTTCAACAGCGACGCTGCTGCCATCATATCTGCTATCAAACGCATCAAAGACACGAAGTAGCCTCGACCTCTATAGTCCGAGCCTGCTCAAAGGGACCCCAACCTAATATACAAATATCATGGCACTCACGGCCACAGAACTGAAGATTGCCGACAACTAAGAGAGGAAGTAGCCCGATTATTCAACAACGGACACCTCTAGGAGTTCCTAAGCGATCGAGCCAAAAATCACTTCAGGAATAGGGACTCCAATAAGCAGACCACGCAAGAGAAACCTCGCCACGTCGTCAATATGATATTGGTGGGGTCGACGTCCCTCGGGCACCGATGCTAAAATGTACCAAAGTGTCCATCACAAAGGGAAAAACAGACTCAGAATTACATGCCAGAAGGAACCGTATCTTTCAACAATGAAGACGCTGAAGGCATCATACAACCGCACAATGATGCATTGGTAATATCTGTACTCATAAATAAATCTCGATTTAAGCTTGTGTTAATTGATCCAGGTAGCTTGGCCAATAATTATCAGATCAAGGGTCATAGAACAGTTGGGTCTACAAGACCAAACTGTGCCTGCAGTCCGAGTTGTAAACGGATTTAACATGGCGTGTGAGACCACTAAAGGGGAGATATCACTATAGGTGAACACCATCTGAACCATTCAGGAAATAAAGTTCTACGTGATTGAAGGAGATATGAGATATAATGCTCTATTCGGGGGGCCATGGATTCGCAACATAAGGGCAGTACCCTCGACACTGCACCAGATGTTGAAATTCCCAACGCCTGGAGGGATTAATACAATTTACGGAGAAAAACTGACCGCAAAGGAGATGTTCTTCGACAGTAAAGGATCTGAGCTCAGTCACCAAGGAAGAGACCAAATAGCAATCACCGACACCAGCCCGACTGAACCAGAAAAGCAAGGGACGGGTGAGGATGACAACTAAGGAGTTCTTAGGTCTTTCATAGCCCTCGACGATCTCGATGCCACCAAATTCAACGGTCGAAGAACTGGAGAAAGTCATATTGACCGAACATCTACCCGATAGTAAGGTTTACCTGGGCACAGGGTTAAGTCCCGAGCTCCGGAAAAAACTCATTAAATTCCTTATAGTAAACATAGATTGTTTCGCTTGGTCCCACTTTGACATGACAGGGATCCCACCGGAAATAACTACTCACAAGCTGAGCCTGGATCCGAAGTGTCAGCCGGTCAAACAGAAAAGGAGGCTCCAGTCCGAAGTCAATCATACATTCATCAAAGATGAGGTATCTAAACTCCTTAGAATAGGATCTATTTGGCAAGTTTAGTACCCGGATTGCTTCGCAAATGTAGTAGTCCCTAAAAAGGAGAATAAATTAAGAATGTGTGTAGACTACAAAGACCTGAACAAGGGATGCCCTAAGGACTCTTTTCCTTTGCCCAACATCGGTTGTATGATCGATGCGACAGTCGGCTACGAGATCCTCAGCTTTCTTGATGCCTATTCTGGCTACAACCAAATTAGACCCGGGTGACCAGAAAAAAACGTTCTTCATCACTAAATATGGAACCTACTATTATAACGTATGCAATTCAGACTAAAAAACGCCGGTGCCACTTACCAATGCCTAGTAAATCCGATGTTCGAAGAGCAAATAGGAAAATCAATGAAGGTTTACATTGACGATATGTTAGTTAAGTCCCTACAAGAAGAGAAACATTTACAGGAAGCCTTAAACATATTGAAGAAATACAATATGAAGCTGAACCCGGAGAAATGTGCATTCGGAGTCGGGTCCGGGAAATTTCTCGAATTCATAGTGTCTAACCGGGGATTCGAGATCAGTCCTGATATTCAAGGCCATAGAGGACATTACATGGTGGACAATGTCAAAGTCGTTCAATGGTTAACCGGGTGCATAAGCGCCTTGGATCGATTCATTTCAAGATCTTCCGACAAGAGCCATCGGTTCTTCTCGTTATTCAAGAATAAGAATAACTTCTCATGGACCCAGAGTGCCAACAAGCCTTGGAAGAACTCAAGCGGTACCTTTCAAGCCTGCTTTTGCTTCACACTCCAAAGGCAAACGAGAAGTTATACCTATACTTAGCAGTATCCGAGATATCGGTAAGTGGAGTCCTAGTCTGGGAAGAGGAAGGTATGCAATTTCCTATCTATTATGTTAGCAGGACTCTAGGTGAGACCGAAACTAGGTATCCTCACTTGGAAAAATTCGCGCTCGCTTTGCTAAGCTCCTCTAAGAAGTTAAAATCATATTTTCAATGGCATCCCATATGTGTCGTGACTACTTACCCGTTGAGGAACATAATGCATAAACTCGAGCTCTCGGGATGATTGGCCAAATGGGCCATGAAATTTTGGCGAATTTCGTGGCCTACTTCATGTCGGCCCTAATACCCAAGGTCGAAAGGGAATTGTTGTTGAACTCGGGGACTTCCTCCGAAATATGGACCCTTTTTACGAACGGTGCCTCGAATGAAAAGGGGTCTGGACTTGGCATCGTGTTGAAACCACGGACGGGTAATGTAGTTAGGCAATCTATTACAACTGTAAAATTGACTAACAATGAGGCCGGGTATGATCGGTTAATAACGATGAATTCAGCTCAGGAAGGGTCGTACAACTCATGAAATTGGTAGTGGAAGAGGGCCACGCTGAGATAAACTCGACAAGCTTAACCTTGGACTGGAGAAATAAGTACATAGATTACCTGAAAACCGGAAAGCTGCCCTCGGATCCTAAAGAATCGATAGCCTTGCGCATGAAGGCGGCCGAGTTCAGTTTGTCCAAAGATAACACCCTATTCAGGAGAACGTTTGATGGCCCACTCGCCATATGCCTGGGATCGGGAGATACCAAATATGTCTTGAGGGAAGTTCACGAAGGCACCTGCGAGAACCATTCGGGTGCCGAATCGCTGGTTCGTAAGATAATCCAAGCCGGCTACTACTGGATCGATATGGAAAAATATGCGACGGAGTTCGTACAAAAGAGCGACGGATGCTAGAGGCACACACCAATGATCTATCAGCCTGGGGAGCTACTACATTCGGTCCTGTCACCTTGGTCATTCATGAAATGGGGGATGGACATCATCGGTCCCCTGTCATGGGCACCCGGTAAGGCTTAATTTATATTATTTATGACTGACTATTATTCTAAATGGGTCGAAGCCCAAGCATTCGAGAAAGTCAGGGAGAAAGAAGTTATTGATTTTATATGGAACCACATAATATGCCGGTTTGGAATGTCGGCCGAGATTATATGCGAAAATGGAAAACAGTTCGTCGGTAGTAAGGTGAGCAAATTTTTCGAGGACAATAAGATCAAGAGGATCTTATAAACACCCTATCACCCTAGTGGGAACGGGTAGGTGGAGTATACCAATAAGACCATACTCTAGAACCTTAAGAAGAGATTGACCGACGCTAAAGGAAAATGGAAGGAAATTTTGCCCAAGTCCTGTGGGCATATTGTACGACCTCAAAATCTAGTACTGGGGCCACCCCATTCTCGCTGGTCTATGGTGCAAAAGTGCTAATACCGGTCGAAGTAAGAGGGTCGAGTTTTAGGTTCCGATATGCGATCAAAGAATCAAACAATGAGGCCATGCACACGAGCCTGGAATTATTGGACGAGAGGCGCGAGGCCGCCCTCGTCCGGTTGGCCACCCAATTACAACGGAATGAAAGGTATTATAATCGGAGAGCCAACCTACGAACCTTTAATAACGGGGACTTGGTGTTAAGAAATGTGAAACTAAACACACGGAACCCAAATGAAGGGAAACTGGAACCAAATTGGGATGGTCCATATCAAATTATCGAGATCACCAGCAAAGGATCGTACAAACTCGAAGCAGTGAACGGTGAGTAACTACCTAACAACTGGAACGTAACCCACTTAAAACGATACTACTGCTAAGGTACGACCCCATTCATTATCTTCTTTACATATATTACGAATTGAACTGACGCTTGCAAGCAACGACCAAAGAATGATGCGGCTTTTAGGCCTGAAAGCACGCGTTGCACTCTTTTTCCCTTGATCCAGTTTTGTCCTAAATGGGTTTTCTGGCAAGGTTTTTAATGAGGCAACGGTAGATTGTGCTAGCTTAAAATTGAAAACCAGTTATGAACCAGAGTCGAGGATCACATCAACAGTATTCGAGCCCTCTTTACGATCGGCCTCGAATATTGGGGGCCATCACCTTCGGATAATGATTTTAGCAAGGAAGGAAACTTGAGCCATAACACGGAGCTTGTACACAATTGCAATCTTGTATGTTGCGCACACAAATGAAAGAAAGTTTCTACCTTGTGGATACATAATTTTGTCCCTTAAGAATATTACGTTTTGTTCCTTAAGGATATTCGAGGGCTGCTATCCAGATCCAAGAGATCACTCCCACTTGGGGACAGTCGTCCAAGGCAAACTCGGACAATTAGGGCTATCGAAGCTCGGGCAAAAAAAATCTATTAGGTAGTACCTAAAATTTAAAAGCTACGCCACCCCTACTCGGGGACTGTCGTCCTCGGCAAGCCCATATCGCTCAGGTATCGAAGCCCGGGGTACAAATCCTATTAGGCAAAACCCAAATTTAAAAGGTTACGACCATCCTAAAAATGGATCGGAGACATCCGAAGCCCATAAACAAAACGTAAGGCATTCAAAAATTCCAAACCGGTTCAAAGGCTACCTTCGACAAAATTATAATCTAAAAACATCTAAGTAAGCACTTAGGGGAAAGCTTCCGGTCATACCAAGCCCCGACGAGCTTTATACAAAATTACATCGAAAATGAGCCTTGTTCGAACCTCCGAACAAGACCCTATCACTACGATTTATTTTGTGCTAAGGCATTCAAAATCTTTACAATCATAAAGAACGAGCCGAAAGAAACAAACTCGAAAATTGCCAGAGGAAAAAAAGCCTTATATATGAATATTCCGATAAAGATCTTTACAAAGGCCAAACGGCCTCAAAAAAATATACAAAAATACAAAAACAAAGAAAAATCCATAAGGCACCTAAGCCTGATCTTTGCTGGAGCCCTCCTCGTCATCGGGGACATCGGGGTCTTCTCCGTCCTCGGATTCACTGAAGCCCTCGGAGCCTTCCTCGTCCTCAAGATCGGCCAACTTCTTGGCCTCGGCCTCGAGCCTCTTAGCATTTTTGATCTCGGCCGACAGATCGAAACCCCAGGCATAAACATCCTCGAGAGCCTCACTTCAAGAATACCACTTCACATACTCGACAGTGACATTCAGACGGTCCTGGGCTGCCTCAGCGTCAACTCTGTATTGGGACACCATCTCTTCAGCATCGGCCCTGGTTGTTTCGGTTGCTAACTTAGCTATTTTAAGCTCCTTGCCAAGGGCATCCCGTTCAGCGACAGTCGAGCCCAATTGAGATTGGAGGTCTTCAATTTTTTAGTCCCGGGCCTTGGCTTTCTCCCTCGCCACTCGAAGTTGGGCCTCCGCTGAGGCCAGCTGCTCCCGGGCAGTCTTCTTCTCTAAAGCCAATCGATCCATCTTGTCTTTTCACTCTTCGGCCATAGCCTTGACCTTGTTCATCTCGGCTCGAAGCTGGTCGATCCGGTCAAGCTTCTGCTCAACCTGCGGGTTTTGACCGTTAGTCACCATGTCTAACTCGTCATCATTTACTTCAAAGATCTTTACCTGTTCCACTAGGTCGGCATGTTCTTTCCGAGCCGTGTCCAACTCAGCCTGGAGATTCTTGATTTCTTCTTTGTGTTGCTCGCCGAGAAGCTTATACATGTTCCTCTTCTCAATAAGCTCTCTAACCTCAGTCTCAAACTGGTTAACCTCAGCCCGGTACCCGAGAAAGACTTCATGATGGAGTACCGAGGCCTGGCAAAATATGAAAAGGAAAGGCATGAGAGCTATCAAAAATTAAAATCAAAGACAAAAGAGTGTAATAACGCCTTACCCGGTTCAGTGCCTGCTGTCCTTCATTGAACAAACACGTCATATCCACCTCATTCATTTTCACCTGGTCTTCTTCCGTTACCAGGCACCGGAGGTAGCTAGCTACTCCGGTAGGGGCGGAAAGAACCCGGGCATCCTCCGGGATGGTGATAACAACTTATCGCTTACGGACAGGATCCATGCTCGGAGCAGGGAACCGGTTGATAAACCTTGGGCTCGAGTTCGGCCCACCGACCTTCGAGGATGAACTTTTCCTCGGCACCTCTAAGTTGCCCAAACCGGAGAAGTCTTGTAGGGCAGTTAAGTCCACACAATCAAAGAAGCAGCGGAGGGGATTGTCCGCTCCATGAACCCCTTCGTTGGGATCGGTCCTTCGTCGCTCGTGCTTCATCGAACATGGACTCTATAAATGAGGGCGATCCCGAAATTTCTATAACATCGGGCGGGGTGGAGCTGGCATCTCAAGAGGTCTCGGCACTCACCTCTGCACTAGCCTCATGAACTTGAGGGGGATTAGCCTCAGTAGTTTCCCCCTCGGCTGTCACCTGTTCCTCAGGGACAGACGGCTCACAAGCCACAAAAATGTCATCATCCTCAGGCTCGTTCCTGAGTGGGTAGAGTGAGTCTGAGTCAAGCACTTGGGAGCTGGAGCTTGCCTTTGACTTACGAGCCAACCTTCTCCTCGATTTCTTTTTCTCCAAGCTCGGGGACCTCGGAGCCCTCCTTCTTTTCTTCTCTGCTGCTGTGGCTCTGGTCTGCCCTAAAGCAGAAGGATCAGCGGGGGTCTTCACCCCCTGCCCTAAACTAGATGGTCTTAGGCAAGCCTGCAAAAAAGAGAAGAGAAGCAGTGAAGACATAGTGTTGAAACAGAAAGTCTAGTGCTACTTATTCAGGAAAAGGAATCTTACCGTGAGAACGGGCCTCCCAACGGCCCTTCGAGAGCTCGTGCCATGAGCGCTACGCATTAGACATATGCGAACAAATTCCCTCGATCCAGTCCTTGAACCGAGGGATGGCGTTTGGGACTCGAGCAAGGGCTCCACCACAGCAAATATCGATGAGAAAAGGGAAGATAAAACATAAAATCGACATTTTAAAAGGGATTTATACTTACATGACACGTTCCACTTCTTGGAAAATGGCCTTCACTCAGCACGGATCAAGTATGCGGTCCTCACTCGGATAAAGCATCCCCGTCAGCCCCGATCTCGGTCCTCATCGATACTTGAAAATGGGGCTTTGCTGGCTCGGCATACAAGCTTTATCAGCCCCCTCAGGAAGATTCAGGGACTATACAAGTGGAGTAGATGATCGATGATGAATGCGCAGGAGTCGATTTTTTTCACAAAGAATCGGAGGAGAATCACGATACTCCATAGCGATGGGTGGATCTGTCTGAGGCATACTTCGTACCTCCTACAGAAGTCCAAGATGACCAGGTCTACCGGGCCCAATGTAAAGGGATAAGTGTAAACACTCAGATACCCCTCAACATGGGTAGTAATGTCGTCATTAGGCCCGGGAATCACTACGTCCTTATTAGTCTAGCCGCAATCCTTTCGAACCACAGGAAGAAGGACCTCAGTAATAGAGCAGATGTACCGTGACACCGCCTCACATCGGCCTTGAACCAAAGAGGGCTTTTCGACCTTGAAATCGTCATTAATCGAACACCCCTGGGGACAAAGATTTTCAAGGGGGTTCTACCACCGGTTCATCAGTGGTCGCGCCCGGAGCAGACCTCTTGAGGGCAACCACATCAGGGGCGGTCTCCACGACCTTAGAGGTCGGCGGCGAGGCAGAAGAAGCACCTTTCTGGGGAATAGTTTTGGAAGTCTTCACCATTTTTATCTGGGTAAAAGGTTTGAAAGTGTGAAGGAAGATGAGGATATCAAGAGCAAAAACTTGCTGAGAAAATCAAGCACGCTGGCTTAAGTGAGGGGTAAAAGAAAGATTGTAATTTGAAGAACGAAGGTAAGAATGTTGAAAAATGAAGGGAGGCGGTGATATCTTGAAGGGTCAAAGGTAGAAGCTTGGTTAAAAGTAAAAAATGAATGAAGGAAGGAGTATTTACAGAAGCTTTGTGCCGTTTTGCATCCAGGAACGACCTGTCGATGGCTGACACGCGTTTGGGGTCATTACGACGCGACTGACAGGACGTTTCAGTTTCTTTATCATTTTGTGACGGCGTGTTGAAGAAGGGATCGAAGAACTCATGTCGTTCCTCATCGTTTTCGTAAAACTTACTCTCCGAGAAATGAGGGGACTATCTGTATACGAGTGAAACCGGGCCTATGAGACGCTCCGTTTTTCGACAAGGTAAATCAAGCAAGAGACATGATGATAAGGGGCCAGAATCATGGCAAGGATCTCCTCGAGACAGGGTCTGGGGGCACGACGTCTGCCTTTGGGAATATTGGGGCCATGACCCCGGGATCGGTCCAAATCCCAAAAGACTTCAGAGAGCATTATCGGGCAACCGAACACGACTAACAGAGGGACGTGATATTCATGACCAGACGAGTATCACGCTGTAGATCACGTCACGTACCGACGGAAATCGATGATTAGTTAAACGGAATGTGAATGTGGTAAGCATACGTACCTTGGGGGAATGTGAATGTGGTTTCTCTTGATCTTCTGGAGCAATTGGTATCTGATTATACTTAGAATATCTGTCAAAAAAACAGTAAAAACCACGGCCTACAACTCTTTCAAGCATTTGGACAATAAAAGGTAAAGGAAAATGATTTTTTTTGTAGCCTCATTAAGTCGTCTATAATCAATATAGACTCTCCACCCTGTGACTGTTCTAGTATGTATGAGTTCGTTATCTTCATTTTTTATTACTGTCATACCTCCTTTCTTTGGTACTACATGCACTGAACTTACCCAAGGACTGTCGGATATCGGATGAATGATACCTATCGCTAGAAGTTTCACAACTTCTTTCTTGACGACTTCTTTCATTGTTGGGTTTAGTCTCCTTAGGGGTTAGACTATAGGATTATAATCATTTTCCATAACATCCTGTGCATACAAATAGCTGGACTAATTCCTTTGATATCAGCTATAGTCCACCCTAAGGCTTTTTTTGTGTTTTCTCAAGACTTCAATTAGTTTGCTTTCATGGTCTATAGTCAAAGAAGATGAAATGATTACCGGAAATAATTCAGGTTCAAGAAACACATATTTTAAATGAGAAGGAAGATCTTTGAGTTCAATTTTTAATTGAACTCCTTCTTGTGAGGCTTTCTCATTTTCTTACTCTTTTTCCAGTATTTCAGCTTCTTTTCTAATTATAGGGTTATCATCACTTATGTACCTAACCTACCCAAACATCTCTCCAATGAATCAGTAATTAACTGATTATCTTTGTATTTGTCGACAAGGTCATCTAGAAAGTCAATTTGAAAACAAGATAATGATGACTCATTCCCATGAAATTTCATCATTTTCTGCATGTCAAAAATTACTCTTTCCTCATCAACTCGCAATATTAATTGTCCTCGATGAACATCCATAATTGCTCTATAAAATCTACTAAGAATACAAATTTGTCAACTCTAACAAAGATATTTTCAATAATTCATTTTGGTCTCTTAGCACTTTGATCAGCTAATTGAAGAAACACACCAGTATCTTTCATTTTAACAAGTTTTAATTTCCTGAAAATTGAAAAAGGCATTAGATTTATTAAAGCACCTAAATCACATAATGCTTTTTCAAAGTGAGTACCTCCCACGATACAAGGAATTGTAAAACTTTCAGGATCACCAAGTTTCTTTGGGAGCTTATTTTGAAGTATAGCACTATATTTTTTTTGTAAGCTTAACCACTGAAACTTCTTTCAATTTTCTTTTACTTGACAGAAATTCTTTGAGAAATTTAGCATATGAAGGCATTTACGTCAAAGCATCTGTGAAAGGTATGTTAATGTAAAGTTGCTTCAAAATATCTGGAAACTTTGAAAACTATTTGCCAAGCTTTTCTCTTTTCATCTTTTGGGGAAAAGGGAGAGGTACAGAGTGGGGATTTGTTATCAATTCATTCTTTAGTACATTTTTCCCTTTACCCTTTTGTTCTTTTGGAAACTTAGATTCTATTTTAATCTTACATTCATTTACCTTTTCCACTTCTTGTGGATTTCCTTCTCTATCTGCATATGGATCATCAAGAGCTTTACTTGACCGTAGAGAGATGGCTTTGAGGTGTTCTTTTGGATTTCTCTCAGTGTTGCTTGGTAGAGCACCTTGAATTTGTCCAGACATAAAGGTTGTTAATTGGCTTACCTGAATTTTTAAATTCTTGATAGTTGAATGTTGACTTTCAACTTTCTCGTCAGTAGCCTTAATGAATTTGTACATCAGGTTTTCAAGGCTTTGTTGATGAGCTCTTTGAGGCTGCTGCTGATATTGTTGAAAATTTTGTTGCCCTCTATTTTGATTTTTAAAACCAGGTGGTCCCTGTACCTACTGCTTTTGATTAAAAAATCTTTTAGGATTATCAGCACCATTAAGGTTACTCCATTGAAATCATGGATGTTTTTGTACCATGGGACTACCGAATGAGTAATTATTTCTATAACCAATCACATTTACCTGTTCCTCATTTTGTGTTGAAGCTTGACATTCATGATTTGGATGATTACCTTGACAAACATCACAATTCTCAAGTTGGGATGATGAGTGACCACCTACTTCAAAGGCCTCAACGTTTTGTGTTAAGTTCGCAATTTGTTGTGTCAATGAATTCAAAGCTTCAACTTGATTTACTCCTGCTATTTTCTTAATAATCATTTTGTCTGAGGGCCATTGAATAGCATTTTCTGAAATCTCATAAAGAAATTGCATTGCTTCTGCAGTAGTTTTTCCCATTATTGATCCTCCTGATACTACATCAATTACAATTCTCGCAAAGGGTTTAAGACCGTGATAGAAAATATAGAAAATGTCAGGGTCTTGGATATCATGATGTGGGCATTTTCTTAACATTGTTGCTAATATTTCCCATGCATGGTATACAGATTCAGTATCTGTCTGCATAAATTATTGATTTCTTGCTTCATTTTAATTGTTTTTGCAGGTGAAAAGTATTTATTTAGAAATTTTTGGGTCATTTGGTCCCATGTTGTAATGGAACCTCTTGGTAGACTTCAAAACCATGTTTTGGCTTCACCTTTTAATAAAAAAGGAAATATTCGCAACCTGACAGCATCTGTTGTGACTCCATTATACCTGCAAGTTTCAACTAATTCAAGAAAATCAATTAAATGGGTGTGAGGATCTTCACTCGCATCACCAGTAAACTAACATGACTGTTGAATGGTTTGAATCAAGCCTGTGCAGATTTTAAAGTTGTTTGCTGCAACTGTTGGTCTCCTCACACTTGATTCTCCTTCAAAATGATCTGGCCTAGCATAATCGCAAAGTATTCTATCATGTCGTGGTGTCACCTCATCAAACTGTTCTTCTACTTGATGTGGTGGAAGTTGGTTATTGAGTTCTTCCTTCTCCATTTCCTCTGATATGAAAATTTGAGATTGTGAGGTTTGTTCTTTTCGCAACAACCGCAAGGATTTTTCAACTTTCGGATCGTATTCAACTAGTTCTCTAGAAGAGGAACGAGTCATACACTTTCTAGGATTTCTGCAAAAAAGTTAAAATAATTAGACAGTAAACAAAATATCAAATTAGTAGTAAAACAATTAATCTGTAGTAGACTTTAGCCAATCCCCGGCAATGGCGCCAAAAATTTGACGAGTATCTAGTGTATATAAATTCCTAACTCGTACTCTGTCAAATAATAGAATAGAAAGATGTCGAACCCACAGAGATTGGTTTAGTTATTGTACATACATTTCTTGTTTTAATTACTATTTGAGAAAATCAGAAAGAATTGAGTTGTGAATTAACTAACTAAAAATGCACGAATAGAGCAATAGAAAAATATTTTATTTTTCACAAATATAATAAAAAGGTGTTGGGATCCTGACTTCACTTAATATTTCTATTATATGGTAGAATTATTATTCTTCAATTCTATTTCTCAAAAATATATAAATACCTCTCACGATAACAAATATATATTATTACTCAAGTTGAATAATTAATTGCACTCTTCTCTGTTATACAAATTAATCTTCAAAATAGTAATACTAAAGAACCAGAAATATATGGTTGAACTAAAACATGCTCTTGTTAGTAAGTCCCTTTCGGTTACCCCTCTTGTTATAACTGATTATTACACTATTAGCCTCTCTCGATTACAAATAAGTGTAAATTAGTTGTAACATAAAAGAGATAGATGTTACTGACTATATATTAACAATACAACAATTAACTATATTCTTTCTTTCGCCTCTCTCGATTACAGAATTAATAAACAGTTAACATGTAGTACAAGATAGATAGATGTTAATAAATCAAATAACGTCTAACTGTAAAAGCAGATAAAATTTAAATAAATGTTTTTAGCTCAAGCATGTAATTTGAGGAATAATATTAGTATTATATAAAAATATTAAGATCCGTCTTTCTCCCAACACAAGAAAAGTTACTCCATACTAGAATTAGTATTAACAATGGAAATATTCTTGTCCATTAAATAAGAAAATAGAAAAAAACATTCAAGAAGAATAATTTCACTTATTTAATTAAAAGCAGGAATTAGAATAATTTTCTACACTGAAATTTATTTAGAAACAACAACTAAACCACTATTATGATTTAAAAAAAAAAAAAGATAACTCGATACTAGTGAAAGATATAAAACAGAGAAGCTTATTAAAAATTTGGATTCAGACTTCTAGCTCTAAGCTTTCTCTCCACTCCGATGCCCTCTTCTGATCGGCCAACATCTTCTTGTATAAGAAAATTTCATGATGGCTTCTCAATTTGGTGCTAGATTTCCATGGCAAATCTAGATTTGAATTTGCAGAGATGAGAGCTCGACTTCTCGATTTGGTGCTAGATTTCCATGGCAAATTTGGATTTTGAATTTGCAGAGATGAGAATTTTGTCATTCTAAATTTAGATTTTGTCGATTTCATCATGGTAAATCGGACTTGGTGCATTGTCACAACAAGAATGAATCATAGTTCGATCCTACACTTCTTTGTTATATTTTTCTTGAATATTTTTTTTCTTTTTTCATGTTGCGCACAACAATTCTTCTATAATTATTCCTGCAAAATAAAGTTAAGAATATGGAGGAAACATGATAATTTATATATTTTTATGAGAGAAATTATGAGGTTAACATCTGATAAAATGCACTTATCACTCTTAGATATAGAGTTCATGTGCCACAGAAGACGTATTATTGGCTTGCTCATAGTGTAATACTCTACTAATTGAGTTTGTTCAGTCAAAGATCAAGTATGACTTTATTTTGGTTGTAATGTAGGCTGCAGGACGGGTAGGATAGATTTGGATACAGTGACTACACCTACCTGAGCACTTTAATACATATACATTAACAATTCAAACCCCACACTTATGTCGAACCAAACCCCGACCTTCATTCATAATAGCATCAAGCTCCCAATATCTAAAAGCACAAACAAGATGAGAACTACCACTAACGTGGAATGATTTTTTTTTCTTTCTTTTTAATAAACTCTTCAATTCTCTACAAATGGCTCTCATTAGTTTTCGAAAAGTGCACCTTTCTCCTTTTTCTGTAGTTCCACTCAAAAACCTGACCATACCTCACTTAGCTTTTATTAGCTTATACAAATTCAAGTGCTCAGGTAAAAGGTTCAAATAGATAGACAATTCAAATAAAAAGGTTTAGATTTGTAGTGTGGTTGCCAAAGAAATAGGATTAAAGGCTCAACGGGGCTAACTAAGATACATATTCATTAGGTGGGTAGAAGCATATGTGTGGCTCAACAAAGAAATACCTATATCACTTCCTATACTGAACGAGACTATTATTTTGCTTTGCAAACATACGGGGCAAGTTCTAGACATCAACCGACATGCATAGACTATCACAAAACCTCACACACACATTGGCACATAACTCCCTCAGGATCGGATCTATCCCGACTCTCTAGTCAAAGCAGTTAAGCAAAGTTAAAATCAAACAATTAAAGGAACTTATAGACGAGTCAAAAACTTAGCCTAGGCATCACTAATAAGGCACCCACCGCTCTCAAGGCACAATAAATTCAAGAAAGTCATCTCCATTTCATACATAGCACAAGACTTCACTACTCCTACTAAAAGAAAAACTACTACACCCGGTTCAACAAAAACCCTTGGAAAAGAACCGAGACACAAAGAAAAACCAAGGGGGAATTACTACACTACCTAAGAAAAATAAAATATTTTTTCTTCGACTTTGATCCCTCAAGAAGACAGTCAAGGAAATCCATCGTCAGGAAAAGTCAAAATTGTTTTTTCAAAATAATCAAAAGAAACGACTACAAACACACATATACATTGATACATTCTCCACCCCACACTTTAAATTCTGGCATGTCCCCATGACACAAATAAAAAGCAAGAGGTAAAGAAAAATTTCTTGATTCATCTAATCGAGGTTTGAATCGAAGTTAGATCTCCTTTGCACGCCCGACCCAGTGCACACATCCACGCAGAGAGCTTCTTTTATTCCTTCTTTGGGTACACCCCACACTTATCAGCTTCACTCTTTTCGATTTGCTCTTTTAGGGCCCCCCTTTCTCCTTCCATTTTGAAAGCTTTTCATCTCCCACTCTGAGCATGAGTTGCCTTTCCTTAATATCCAAAATTGATCTGCCCGTAAAGAAGAATGGTCTTTCTAAATCAGAGGGACCTCCTTATTTTCCTGCATGTTCACCACAATGAAGTCCACAGGGAACACAAATTTGTCTACCCGAACCAGCACATCTTGAACGATTCCTTCAGATATGATTGTGGTCTGATCCGCCAGCTGCAAGGACACATGTATCAACCTAATTTCTCCAATTTCACCCTCCAATTTCCTGCAAATAGACAACCGCATAAGATTAATAGAAGCACCTGAATTGCACAAAGATTTTTGAGATTTAGTACTTCCTAAAGAGCAAGGTATAGTAAAACTCCATAAATCTCCATATTTTTTAGGGAGCTTATTTTCAAGATGGCACTAACATTTACGCTCAAACACAAGTAAAATATAATAATTAGAGTGCAAACTAGGACTAAAACACGTGATTCTACCCTACCATCAATAACTTACAATGTTACTAACAATGCAAGTGACAACGTCCTCGCCGCTGTTCAAAAGAGGATAGAAGAAATGGAAAATGAAAACAAAACGCTCAGAGATCAAATGAAAGAACACTAAGAACATGTCGACATGATACCAGGCGCCCCTAAGCTACTGCCAACGAGGGACGCCGGGAGATTCATAGAGCAACCGTATAGCAAGGAAGCAGCCCCACATGCCATACCAAAGACCTTTAAAATGCCCTCGTATCTCAGGATATATGACGGAACGACTGACGCCGAAGATCACGTGACTCATTATGTCACCGCCGTGAAGGGCAATGACCTTACAAGGAACAAATGTCCTTTATTTTGCTGAAAAAATTTGGCGAAACCCTCATGGGATGGGCATTAACATGGTATTTATAGCTACCAGCCCGCTCCATAGAAACCTTCAAAGAAATGGCCGATAAGTTCGTGACGGCGCATACCGGGGCCAAGAAAGTCAAAACAAGAGTAAACAACATCTTTGCCATCAAGTAGTCCTTAGGAGAGGGACTGAGGGACTTCCTCGCCCGATTCTACAAGGTAAGGATGACCATACCAAATTTGTCCGAAGGGATGACAGTCGCAGCCTTTCAGAATGGATTGAGTAGAGAGGGTTCAAGAACGAACAGAAAATTGCTGAGTCGTTTGATGAAGTACCCTCCAACCACCTGGGATGGAATCCATAATGCTTACTGTGCCGAAGTCTAAGCAGACGATAATGACCTCAATGAGCCGACTTGACGGCTCATCTCGGTACAAGACCAGCCAAGGAAATAATGAAAAGATAACATAAGGAGGGATCACTCGGTCTCACGACCAAATAGGGAATTCCATCAGCCATACGTCAGGGCCACCGCCCCATCTTCCTTCCGCTATGATAATGACCCATCTAGGCCGAAAATGGGGACTCACCAAAACGAGAGAGGTATGCCCCCTTGTTATCTGCTCACAATTTTTATGTCACCTACAGAAATAGTCTATGCCCTAGAGAAACTAGAAACGAAGGTGAAGTGGCTAAAAAATATGAGGTCCGACCCTAGCACCAGAAAATTCGACGCCCTCTACGAATTCCACCAGGAATGCAGACACAAGATAGAATACTGCATCACCTTCAGGCAAGAGGTTGTGAACATGTTGCAGCAAGGACATCTCAAAGAGGTGCTGAGCGACAAGTGGAGGAACAACTTCGCTAGAGGTCGTGAATGCTAAGGCCCGCCGAAGCTGCCGTCACCAGCTCGTACCATCAACATAATCATCAACGGCAGTGACGATGCCTCCATCAACCGTGTTAAACTCCAAGCCACTCACAAGATCAAAAGATCTATCACCCACGAACAGTATGACAGACTCAAAGAAAGTATCATATTCGAAGAGTCATATGCTGACGGTTTGACATTCCCTTACAACGATGCTCTCGTCATTACTTTACAAATTTTAGATACTGATGTCAAACGTATCATGGTAGATGATGCGAGTGGAGCGTGCATTATCTATCCTCGAGTCCTCACCCAAATGAGACTCGGGGACAAGATAGTTCTATGCTGCATCACAATAACCGGTTTTAATAATGCAGTTGAACGGACATCGGGTGAAATCACACTCCCCGTCTTGGCCAGCGGCATAACTCTGGAGACAACGTTCCACATCATGGACCAGGCCACCGCAATACAATGCCATAGTAGGATGACCATGGATACATCCTATGAGAGCCGTCCCCTCCAGCCTATACCAAGTGGTAAAGTTCCTAACACCTTCGGGGATATTCAGCATACGGGGAGAACAATGCACGTCCTAGGAATGCTACAGCATCGCCTTAGATAGCACGGCAACCCAACAGAAGAAAGACAAGGAAAAAGAGGCATAACAATCAACAGGGTCGAGGTTGATGCAAGAAAGGACCAGGGACGTCATCATGGACCGCGAAACGGTCAAAGCCGCGGACGCAACTATAGAGGACCTCGACCCCATTCAATTAGATCCCAGCGACTCCAGCAAAAGGCCTACATCGGCTGCAAACTCCGAGAACCAGGTAAATTTAGCTAATTTTTTATAACTAACGCAAATTTGTTTGCCTTCACCCATGAAGATATTCCAGGCATCCCCAAGGAGATCGCCACACACAAATTGAACGTCAATTCATTCTATCCCCCGGTAAGGCAATTCGTGGAGCACCTCCTCATCCACCTCGCCGTCTCCTAAGTGGCAGTAAGTGCAGTCTTGATCTGAGAAAGTAAAGGTACGCACTCACATTTATTACATTTGTAAAACACTTTTCGACACCGAGATGAGGTGACCACACCTCGAGAAACTAGCCCTGGCATTGGATGTAGCTTCACAAAAGCTTAGACCCTATTTCTAGTGTCACCCTATCTCGGTCGTTACCACCTTTTCTCTAAGAAGAATTTTACATTGACTCGAATTTTCGAGGAGGCTGGCCAAGTGGGCCATCGAGCTAAGAGAGCATGATATCACATATCAGCCGTGAACAACAATAAAGTCGTAAGTGCTCACCGACTTCATCGTAGACTTCAGCACAAAGATAATGCCTGAGGTCGAGAAGGAAGCCGTCCAAGCTTCTCTCCAAACACAACACCTCTGGGTCCTATACACCGATGATGCATCCAATGCTTCCAGATCTGAACTGGGACTCGTACTCGAGTTCCCTACCGGCGAAGTAATTTGCCAGTCCATAAGATGCCCAGATATGACTAACAACGAGGCCGAGTATGAGGCTGTCATCGCAAAATTAAGACTAGCACTCAAGTATGGGGAGAAGCGATTGAAGCTCCGTTATGATTCACAGCTCGTAGTCCACCAAGTTAGAGGGACTTTCTAAATCAAAGAACAAAGGTTGCAAAATATCAGACCAAGATATGTAAACAGCTGCCCAAGTTTGATGAATGCCAGCTCGACTAGATCCCCCGTGCCCAGATTGTCAAAGCGGATGGCCTCGCCAAATTGGCTGCAACCACCAAAAGCATCTCGGCTAGGGATAAAAGTGTTGTCCACCTCCTCAATTCGTCGTTGGACCAAATCGTTGTAAGATTTGTTAGTTTAACTTGGGATTGGCGCAATTGTATTATCACATACTTGCAGGACGATACACTTCTAAACAACAAATAGGAACCCAAAAAACTAAGAATGTAGCCAGCCAGATACAACCTCCTCCATAATGACTTATACAAGAGAACATACAGCGGCCCTCTGGCGAAGTGTTTGGGTCCAAAACAAACCCAGCGCATCCTCAAAGAAGTCCATGAAGGCCATTGCGGTGCTCATTTCGGCGATCGAGCGCTCGTTAGGTGTCTCATACTACTGACCCACTATGAAAAAAGACGCCTCAGAATTAGTGAAGAAATGCGAACAATGTCAGAAATACGCCCCAATAATTCACCAAGCAGGCGAACATCTCCACTCAGTCACCTCTCCATGATCGTTCATCAAGTGGTGAATGGACATCGTGGGACCCCTTCCAGAAGGGCGAGGTAATGTACTATTTCTTTTAGTTTTAATTGAATATTTCTCTAAATAGGTGGAAGTAGGAGCGTTCACCCAAATACGCGAATAAGAGGTAATCACCTTCATATAGAAAAATATCATCTGCCAATTCGGCCTACCCAAAGTGATCAGTTGCGACAACGGACCCCAGTTCACGGGAAAGAAAATCGCCGAATTCCTCAATGGCATATTAAGAGGATACTTTCAACCCCTTATCACCCAGGAGGTAATGGGCAGGAAGCATCCTCCAACAATTCCATACTAAACATCATAAAGAAAAAACTCAAAAACGCCAAGGGACTGTGGTCGAAAATACTCCTAGAAGTGTTTTGGGCATATAGAACCACCCCAAAGACAAGCACAAGAGAGACGCCCAATTCTCTGGTCTACGAAATCGAAGCAGTCATACCAGTCGAAGTCGGAGAACCCAGCCTAAGGTGCTCCCATGAAAGCGGCACTAGCAAAGACGAGAGCAGAAGGCAAGAGTTCGATGAGATTGACGAATGAAGAGATATGACGTACATAAGAATGGCCGCCCAAAAGCATCAAGCGGAACGTTACTACAACAACAAGGCAAAAGTTTGGCCGCTCAAGGTCAAAGACTACATACTCAAAGCCAAAACCCAAGCAAGCAGATATTCATGGGAAGGCAAACTGGGAACAAACTGAGACGGTCTGTACAAAATTATAGCCAAAGAAAATAAGGGTTCATTCCAACTAGAGACAATGGAAGGAAATCAACTACCAAACAATTGGAACATCAGCCACCTCAAATACTTCAACTTCTAAAAAGGAAGAAGCGCCCCCCGAGTCGTACTCTTTTTCCCTCATTTGAGTTTTGTCCCATTAGGGTTTTCTCAAGAAGGTTTTTACTGAGGCGACAGAAAGGAAACTTCGAGTCGAAGTATGCAAAGAATGGACTGGTTTCTCTTTCATTTCCCGACTCCTCAATACTCTCCAAGTCGAACAATGGAGGGACTAGATATACCGGGACTAGGACTGGAACGCTGGCCAATGCCCAAAGTTTGTAACTTTCTCCAATTATGTAATCAGAACAACAACGTCAAAGTAATAGAAATTTACGTTTATCAAAACCGCCTTAACAAAAGGTTAAGTTCGACCAAGTTCAAGAAACACCTACCGGCCCTCGGCCGCGATTTGACAGAAGGTTAAATTCGACCAAGTTCGAACAACACCTACCAGCCCTCGGCCGCAATTTAGTAAAATATTAAGTTTGACCAAGTTCGAACAACACCTACCGGCCCTCGGCCGCGATTTGACAAAAGGTTAAATTCGACCAAGTTCGAACAAACACCTACCAGCCCTTGGTCGTGATTTAGCAAATGGTTAAGTCGACTAAGTTCGAACAATACCTACCGGCCCTCAGCCATGACTTATCAAAAGTCATAGATTCAACCAAGCTCGAATAACATCTACCGGCTCGGCCGCGATTTATCAAAAGGTTAAGTTTGACCAAGCTCGAACAACACCTACCGGCCCTCGGCCACGTCTTGATAGAAGGTTAAATTCAACTGAACAAGAGGCTCAGACCGACCAAGTTCAAACTTAACATATCAATTCTCAACTAAGGAGACATATTCGATCTATATAGACAAAGGGATGATTCAGCCCAAGGACTACGATCAGCTAGAGGATGACAACAAAAATATGAAGGAGCAAAACATACAAGTACAGAAACAAATCACGGAAAATAAGAAAGGCACAAATCAAAGCAAAAATCAACTATGATATTCATAGACAAAAGTTTTTTACAAAGGCTCTTGAAGACGCCAGCAAAAATACACAAACAATGTTAAAGAACTACTGGCCAACGCCATCACGACCCACAGCATCCTCACTGGTCTGGCCCTCAGCAAGTCGCCTCCCTAGCCGTCGACATCATCACCGTCTCGACCTTCAGCATCCTCTCCATGCTCGCCCTAAGGGGAAGTAGAATCATACCAGGCATCCCCCTCAAGATGATCCATAACATCCTCCCTGTTCTCAACTTCTATGCTAGGACAAGGTGTAGAAGAGTCGTAGCCACAAGCAATACGATCCTCGCGAGCGTTGACTGGAGCATCCTGAAAAGATGCCCCAGAAATGGAGCCCGTCGCATGCAACTCACAAAGCACGTTAAGTCGAGCCTCGGCATGAATCCATTCTTCATACAGCTCATAAGGTACATTGGGGAATCCAGAAGCAGCATAAGAAGGAGGTCGTGCAAGCACTTGGGCCTTCTCGGCCTCTAAAACAGCAACTCGATCATAAAGATCGGAGGTTTCTTTTTCCAACTCTCCGATCCTCTCTTCAAGTTAGTCCTCCTTAGCCATCAACATCGACAGGTCATTTTCTCGCTCAGAACAAAGGGTTCGATTCACCAGCTCAAGGAACTCCACCCTCCTTCGAACCTCCGACCGAGCAGACTTCGCCTTATCAAGCTCCTCTTGCTTCTTGGAAATCTCGCCGTTGAGAGCCTCCAACTTGAACTGTCACTCTTCAAGTTGGGCTCGTATTTCGACCACTTGGGCTTGGAGATCGCTGCATTGGGCCTCTTCGGCCCCTACTAAGCTCGAGCTCCTCCTCTTTGCTCCTCAACGTCCCTTTAAGGACACTACACTTCTCTGCGGCCTGCATCGGCTCTTTATCCCTTTTCTTCAAGTCCTCCCTCGGGACCCGCACATTGCTGCTTTCCCGAAACTGACCCCGGAGCTCCCGGTACTTTTTGTGGCGTGTTGTATACTTATCTTTCAGCTTCACGTAAATTTCCTTACACATCCTCTTCCATCGAGCACTCTCAAACGCTAGAATAATCATCTACATAATGAAGAAAAGTGTTAGAACTTGCAAAGAAACTAAGGCATAAGGAAAGGAACAGACGATAGTCGTACTTACCCTGAGAGTGAGACTAACAATGTTATTCGACAGGGTACCGTCATTTATCATCTCGAGGGTCGTATTCTCAATCTCAGAACAAAGAGGATCCGGGGCAGGGATTACCTCCTCAGTATTTACAAGCAGATTACAATCCATTGGGATCATAATAGTCCTAGAACCCCCTCCAACCTCACCTCAAGTTGAGTAAGCCCCTCATCAATCATCCTTAACTTGTCCAGATCCATGTTAGAGTCATACCCAGCATCCTCCTCAGCAACGGTCTTCCCTCTATCACCAGCAGATGAGAAGACGTCTACTATGGCCCTAGAGGACGAAGCCTCCTCTTGCCTCGGAAGTGTGAAGTCCTCGTTAGACATCCCCCTTCGACCGTCTTCCCCTCAGGATGCATTGATGCATCCACATTCATCTCCTCCGGGTGGGGGGCCTTGAAGTCCATCCCAGTGCGCTCTCCAACGTGCACTATGGTCGTCACTCGAAGAATAAAGTTGCCCTCCTATAAACGGCGATTGGCCTTTCCCCTCCCGTGTCTACAGCTCCCCTCTTACGGGGGATTAGACCCTCATCATCAGGGGAGACATCGTCATCCTCATCAACCAGCAAAATGAGTTGAGGAGCAGAAGCAACGGACGGAACTAAGACAAGCTTTTGGACTGCGGTAACCAAGGTAGGGGCTGGTGCGGAAGGTGCAGTAGTCACAACAGGGGCAGAAGCCGAAGGCGCAGCAGCCTTCCTCCAAAAAGAGGGCACCGGTGCCCGACTCCTCTGAGAAGACCCCCTGGCTGGGAAAGAGACAAACGTTGAAGTTAGTAGAACGAATTGACATACAACGGAAATGTAAGGCCCCAGAAAATTTCTCTAAGGAATTTAAGGTTCCGTGGTGCCAAGGTAGGCTAATTTATTGTATTTTTGGACTTTTTGAGTTGAACAGTGTGTTGGGGAGTTGAATCATTTTGACCTCGCGAAGCCAAGTCTGTAGCATGCTAGACCGTGCTATATCCCTCGTGAAGCCTGGTCTTTAGCTCGCTACAGAGCGTGCCTAGCCTGGTCTGTAGTTCGGTCCGAATTTTAGAAGGTCCATTTTTCCAATTTTGTAACCCGACCCCATTTTATTTATCTAGTCTAAGGGTTCATTTTTGGGGGATTACCTGATATTTTTAGAGAGAAGTGAGAGTGTTCTAGAGAAAGGAAGAAGCTCAAGAGCTTTATTCATCAAGATCTTGTTCAAGCTTTGAAATCAACAAGGAAATCTCACAAGTTCTTCATCTAAGAGATAACGTTCCATACCCTAGTTTTCAATTTCGAATTTGGGTAGGAGATGGTCAATTGAGAGTGTGATTCTTAGGTGTGAGAGTATTATTTATACATGCATGTATCAATACGGTTTGTGGGAAGCTTGTTGAGCTCAAATAAGTAAAGATTGGGTTGTGGAATGAAGAAAATCTTGTAGAAGAACCTTGTAGTCAAATTTGCACACCTAGTGTTTGGTAAAATGTTCAAATGAGCTGAAACCGTGAATATATTCCTAATTTGTGTTCAATTTTGTTATGTCTCAAAATAGATTGGGATTTCTAGGATTTTAGGAACATTATAGTAATTTAAGGAAAGCTCAAAGCGAGGTATGTTGGCTAAACTACTCTCTTAGAATTGAATTCCATGATGTTCCCGAAAGTTTCAATTATTGTTGGCTCAAGTTCCTTATTCCCATGTTCCTAGTTGTTCCAATAAATTTGATTGTCCCGAGTAAGCAAGTGTCGAGAATTATGTATCCAAAATGTGTTCCGAATGTTTTTATCACATTATGTTATCCTTTGGGAATGTGGTCAAGAATGATATGTCTATTAAAATGTTATGGCTTTGAGTCGTGTTTCAAATGAAAGTCCATTATGCTTTACTTGGAAAAAATACTCGTGCATCTAAAAAACCCTATTGCTCCTATATACTTAAGGCCTTGATTTTGAATGTTCATATTGTTGATAACCTATAAAGATGCTTGAAAGTGAAAGAAGTGAGTTGGAGGTATAAAGTGTGGCCAATGTGCCAAGAATGAAAGTTATACTTGTGGCCAATGGTGCCAATAAAATGAAATGATGTGACAGAAGTTAGGAAATGATCCTTGATTCAACTATTCCAAATGGACTCCGAAATAGAATTGTCTAAAAGCTTGCTCAAGTCATGTCCAAATGTGGTTGTTCTAACTAATGCTATGCTTGGTAGGTATTTCTAATATGTTTTGAGCTCTTACATATTCATGAGTTGAAATGGTGTATTGTCCTTTTGGGGAAAAGTATTTCAAGAATAAATGATGTGTTACTCGTTTATGATTTTAACTTGTGCTTCGATTGCCAATCATTTTACTCCACTTCTTGGAAAGAAATCTATTTTGTTTAAAGTCTTCATTACTAATGAACCTAAAGTCGTGATTTTTGAAATATTCTATTTGTTGATATTTATGATGATGCTCCATGAAAGGAAAGAAATGAAAGTGTGGAATATTAAATATGGCAATTGTGCCATGAATGAAGAATCATATGTATGGCCAAGAGAGTCAATGAAATAATGATGTTGTAATTAGTTGAAAGTACCAATGAGGCTATAAACGATGTGAATGGTTATGAGGTAAATGCAATTGCATTTCTGTTTCCCTTGTATGGAAATCAAAAATATTTTTTTTTAGTATCGTTAGTCACCGAGGAAGGGCAGGTAACAACCTAACCCCAAAACTATACGTGCCGGTGTAGGAATGTTTAAAGGGTAAATCCCCATAATGATATGATGAAATTATTCCCCTTAAATTGGGATGAGATTGATGTGATGATATTATTCCCCTTATTTGGGATGAGATTGATGTGATGAAATTAATCCCCTTAAATAGGATGAGATGATTGATAGAAAACGAAGATGTTGATCTACACGGCATTGTGGTGAGACGGCCTAGCCGATCGGGTCGTGATCGGATGCCATGCTGCACACATGGTGGTGATTGTGCTGGAAATTGTAATTGAAATTGTGATTTTGGTTGATGTCTCGGCTGAGATGGCCTAGCCGATCGGGTCGTGATCGAACGCCATGCTGCACACATGGTGATGATTATGCTGGAAATTGTAATTGAAATTGTGATTTTGGTTGATGTCTCGGCTGAGATGGCCTAGCCGATCAAGTCCTCATCGGACGCCATGCCACACACATGGTAGTGATTGTGCTGGAAATTATAATTAAAATTGTGATTGTGGTTGATGTCTCGGATGAGACGGCCTAGCCTATAGGGTCGTGATCGGACTCCATGCTAAAAGTACGGTGGTATTGATATTGTGAATGGTGGCATATTGGTACTAATGATCTCCCAACCAAAAATAATATTATCTTTGTATTTTGAAAATTATTATGTTTTAACTTGGAATTTGAATATCCTTGATTGTTCATTGTTGTTTCCATGATTTTTCCTTTTTTACATTGGCATTCTATTTTGAAAGAGGACAGTTAGCTTTACATACTAGTACTATTCCATACGTACTAACTTTCCTTTTGCTGGGGGCGCTGCATCTTCAATGGATGCAGGTGGTTCATCAGCGGGCAGCTTTCGTCCTCGTTAGCAGTCACTCTCTGTTCAGCAGTTTTGGTAAGCCCTACTCTATTCCGGGCCTGATGTCATTTGAGTTATACATTGTGTTTGGAGGTATAGCAGGGGCCTTGTTGCCGGCACTTCCATACTACTCTGGTGTTGTACTTAGAGGCCAGACAGGTTGTGGGTGGTGTTTGATGTTGGGAATTAAACTAGATGTGTTGGTATTTTGGCAAACATGTTTTTATTATATCTATAAACTTGTAATAATTTGGAAATTATAAATGAAGCTGCTGGAAATGAAATGGGAGTTGTTAATGAAATCTTTTCAGTGTTTGATTAATGGAGTACACCTCCTCTTTATTCATGGAAGAGTTTGGGTAGAAGAAAATCTAACAGGCTTGCTCGGCCAAGTTATCCCGGTTGAGCGCCAGTCTCGCTCCCCGAGTTCGGGGCGTGACAGGAAAGTGAAACGACCACGGCCAAAGAGAAGAAGTTACCTGTCGAAGGAAGAGCCAGTTTGAACTTCTTGAAAAAGCTCGGCCAGTCGCGGATTCATACAACATAGGGGAGGATTTGCTCGACCCAATCGGAAATGCGCGTGACTAAAAGGGGAGGCTGGTTGTTGGTTGCAAAAAAAGGAAAATCCTTCAACTAATTCAGAGCAAGTAAAAGAATAAAAATAGAAACCAGGCACTTACATATGTAGTTCCAAGCCTCAGGAAAGCCATCGACGTTAGCCACAATGTCCTCAGTTCTGACATAGAAGAAGCTAAGCCAGAACTGACGATTGGCCTTGAATTCCGCCAATTCTTTGGACGTCATCGTCGATAGGAAAATCCCCGATGTAGCGTCTGGTGATTGGATGAGATCAGACCTGACGTCGGGGTTACGGGAGATTATTTCCTCCACTGACAGGAAAGCTCCATCCTCAGCAGTGGTAGAAATACTCCCCCCATGGGAGGGAAACAAAACTGCCAAGGGAGCAACGTGACTCCCCTCACCAGCATCTAAGGGTAAGTTTGACATGATTCAAGGTGATGAAGAAGAATATAAACGGGAGAGAAAGGGGAATGATGTAAGGAAATGAGGTTCAGAGAAGAAGACTGGTGCTTCGAAAAGTTAGAAGAACAAAACTTCAAATTCAGGTCCAAGAACCTCTATTTATATGGCACTAAACCTGAAAACGGCTTGTCATAATTGGCACCGGAATCGATACAGCAGATCCAATCAAGGGTCACGACGAATCGAAGCAACGTATCGAGAATATGCGTCATAATGACGCATGAAGTCATGACGTCACTCTAACCCTCGGACAATATAACTCCAACAAACTACCCGACAAACCTGAAGTATTTGAAATATGCGGCCCATAGAGGGCCACGTTGCCTATTCGCCACGACGACTACGACTCTTGTAGCCTACTCGATAAGTTCGACCACGAACGACGTTGTCCGCTCATTAAACTCACTTGCGAGGACGACCTCAATAAGCGGAGGGACTAAGTGTATGAGTCAAAAATTACCTTTGACATGATCAAACCATATTAACATTAAAGAGGCACTTGCGAACTGCCACGTGTCGCCAGTACGACTTCGATAAAGGCCTGCCCAATGTCGAAACAATCTCTTAAGAATCGAAGGGCAGGACCGATGAAGCTATTGAAGACCAAGGTCGAAGAGTCAGCAAAGATCGAGATCGAAGAGTTAGCGAAGATCAGGGTCGACGTCGAGCACTCAACGTAAATAAAGTGAATAACTACTAGTTTTAGGATAAGACATCAGAGGAGAATATTCTAGTGGATATTCTATATACCTGTACTATTAAGGTATTCTAGGTATATGTTCCCTAAAAATAGAAAGCGACACAAGGATAGGGGACATAAGATATTCGCTTGTAAGAAAACACATTGACTTTATAGAGAGAATCTGGTTTTATTGCAAGCACACGAGAAATACCTTTTTACTAAGATTCTTGTATAACTTTTCCGCTTGATCCAAGAACAACCTGAATATTCGAAGGCATTCATCATTGTCAGAAAGAATATCCACAAATCTCATCCTTTTTCGGGTGATTTACATATTCTTATTTACTTAAATGACATTCATTGCTATTTATTATTATTTAATGCTATCTTTCACCTTTTGGGTAATTAAATATTGTTAGTGTTGTCCACATTTATTGCCATTCGGTCAAACACACCCTAAGTCTTTGATAAATGGTATGCTACCTAAGATGTTATAATAGATCAGAAAGGCCAAAGTACAAGGCCCCTACTACATGAAACGTAGTCCGTGGCATTCATCAAACAATTTTCACGTGGACAGTGAAGTGAAGAGGCGGATCCACGAAATTGAAGGTCGCATGTGTATTTTTGAATTCAATTAAAATCTCCTTTGCATATATAGTGTTTACTATAAATATATTACTATTTTCTAAAGGCATACATATATATATATATGAAATTAAGCCGAATCTTTACGGGTGTTGGTAACTCCTCTCTGCATAGTATAGGTACGCTTTGGTGAAGTGAATCTTGATTTTAGACTTTTCACGTGAATGTTATGCTTATCTCAAAGGTGAATTTAGAATTTAAACATTAAAATCTTTTAGCTGAGAGAGTGACTTAAGAAAGTTATATTTAATTTTATTTATATTTATTTCACCCAAACAAATTAAACATTTTCCACCTCAGAACACCAGTTAGGTTCTGAAGCGTGACTCATAGTTGAATCTACCACTAATTTATCTCCTAGTGTATTTGATTGTACGTATTTGGTGTTGAACATCGATTTAATATATTAATGACTCAGAGTTCACACCTCGATAAATAATGATATATTATGTGGCCAAATGTTCATTCATACAAATTGCTCAGACTATATTCAAGCGTTAGAGAAATTCACACTTCCAATCTTTTTATTTTGTTGCTAAGAAAACAATTACGCTGTTAGTAATATTTAATTGAATCTTTCGTGATCCTACATATTAAGTTACCTTTTCCTTTGCTCAATGATTTTCCACCTACACAAGCAATAGTCTAACATTCAAGCAAACGCATTAAATTTCTGAGCTACTATAAATGACTAGCATACAAACTGCACCATTTGATGAAATCAATACAATCTTTGACTATTGAATCATACCAACCTCTCATTGAAAAGCTCACCTGCACTAAAATCCAACAATTGGAAGTTTTACAGGTGTTTTCATTGACTTTAAACTTTCCAATAAAAAGAATTACATTTAAAATGACATTCTCCTCGTCTCAAATTATTTATTGTGATATTTAAAAATAGTTATTTTATATTATTTATCATTTTAGAAGTTCAAGATAAATTCAATTATTTTTTTCTATTTTATCCTCAATAGTAATTGTTCTTGAAAACTACAAATACCTCAATCATGAGTTAATATTATGATTGTTCAAATACTAATAGGCAATGACGAAGTCAGGAATTTCTCTAAGCTTATCAAACTTGAACGAAGTGAAAAAAAATCACCGATAAAATGTGTTCAATATATGATATATACCTCTAAAACTTAATATTTTACCTATATATACCGTATAATTTTTCGATTAAGGTAATATAGCTTTGTCTCTGTCAATAAGATATAAATAAGAGTAAAATAATTAAAATATTTTTTAATTATTATTTTCTTAAAGGACGTGGAAAATACAAATATGACAGATACTCTGACACGGAGGAAATAATTAGATAAAGATTTAATAGTAGTAGTTGTCTCTTTTCAACCACTTTCCGATAAAGGGATTTAGTAAAGGGCATTTGATGAGATCCTTCTTGATGGCAAAATATACGTTTCGGTGAACCACTTTTCTTATGATGTGTCAACTAAGTCCTCGTTTGGCTACACCAATTAAACAAATAATTATTTTGCCAATTCAATTCTGTTCACTAATCTTTTCATCCAACTTAAAATAAATAGACTTTTAGACTTGCCATTAGTTGTTTGTCTCTTTCTAAGCTCCTTCGATCATACAAATTTTATAATATTTCTGTTATGTTAAAGTACGTAGCATATAAACCATTTCAAATTTGTTGGAAAGTTTATATTGATAAGAGTCTTCCTTCTGACTTTTTACGGTTACTTATGAGACGTCATTATCATTTATGATTAATAATTAATTGTTGAAAAATTAAATATAAGAATTAAATAATCGCATCAGCACACCCTTGTGTTTAAAATATGGTCAATAGAAAAGGAAAAAAGCCGGCAAATCCAGACTTTGTCAACGTTTTGCCCAATTTGCTAGAATAAGAGCCCTGAAAAAGTAAACAAACTCAGCTACCTCCACGATAATATGCCTATTAGTACACTTAGATATATCGTGATTTAAATTTAACGGGTTCAAAGTTCTTAAAATATTTAAAATATGATTTTGAACCTTAATTTTTATAGAGTTTTGAAGAATTAATTCTCACAAATACACACACACACACACACACACACACACATATATATATATAGCTTTTCTAAAAATAATGAGTTTATGGGTTCGCTTCCATTGTTAGGACACACGTAAAATTAAAATTAACTTCGGGAAAATGATACTGTATTGCCGTTCTCAAAATAATAGCCGAAAAAATATATATTTTTTGTATATATATACAAAAAATATACAAATTTTATTCATTTTTGCCGCTACCAGATATAAAATAGTGTATGTCGAGGGCTAAAAGTGATCTTTGCCTTAAAATTACACCTTCACAAGGTTATGGAGTTATCTCCTGTCTAATGTAACTTGGTTTAGGTGAGGGATAATTCTGTCATTTCTTGCATTAATACCACCCAGAAAAGAGCTTAAAATACCGGGAAAATCAACTACTCCCCTTTTGAAAGTGTCAGCAAGAAAACCATATACCAAATCCAAGAAAGAAAGCTTTTCAACTACAATGCTCAAGATAAAGCAA
The DNA here is from genome assembly GCA_002018475.1 of Nicotiana obtusifolia. NCBI lineage: Eukaryota > Viridiplantae > Streptophyta > Magnoliopsida > Solanales > Solanaceae > Nicotiana > Nicotiana obtusifolia. Next base: position 299,233 of record MCJB01050931.1, read on the forward strand.
AACACAGCTTCTAAATTTCAAACTCTTTTCAGATCGATCCAAATTAGAAAATGGCTGCCACTTCTTGCCTCTCAATGATTCTTTATCTCTTCATTGTTTTCATTCTTTCTATTATTCCAAAATCTTCTTGCCAATCATTGTCACCACAAAATGTTGAAACTTTCTATCCCTTTCCTTTACCAAATCTTCTCCCTCCTCCCATTCCACCCGTTCAACGGCCACCACCATCTCCGCCTCCACTGCTGCTTCCACCCCCTACACCGCCATCGGACAAGCCTGCGTTGCCGCCTTCTGTGTTAGCATCAGATTCATCATCAAAGAAAGCTGTTGGAACAGCTATTGGTGTAACTGCTGCTAGCACTATTGTTATATCTGCCCTTTTCTTCTTCTTTTTGGTTAGGTACTCGAGGCGTAGAAGAAAGCAACAAGAAGATGGCGCGAGTAGTGATCCACGGGGTACTGGTGCTACCCCAGTGGTTGCCCAAGATCAATTCTTGAAATTTGAAGGAAATCTTAAAGGGGTGATTGTAGATGAAAATGGATTAGATGTGCTTTATTGGAGGAAACTAGAAAGTGGAGAAGTTAAAGAAAGTTTCAAGAAAAAACGAGTCTTTGCTAATGCCTTAAAAGATGAAGAAGAAGAGAAGAGAATGATCAGCAGAGGAGGTGGTGGTAGGAGGAAATCAGACCATCCAATCCAAGAATTGCCTCTGCTTAGAGGCAAATCTTCAACATCTCAAAGTCCTTCTTGGCTAGAACTAGAAAATAAACAACCAAGACCTTCTGATGGCATAGTTTTTAAGCCTATGGAGAAACAAGACTCTTCTAGCCAACTCGAGTCACGAGCTCCGCCTCCAACTCCTTCACCGCCGCCACCACCACCACCACCATTGCCTGTGACAGCGATTCAAAAGGCGCGTAATCCTCCACCTCCACCGCCACCAGCAATAAGAAAAGGCCCTCCACTACCCCCACCACCTATTAATCCTAGTGGCTTGCCTTCATCATCAGATGAAGGCACTTCTGGAAGTGGAAATGATAAAGTGAAACTGAAACAATTGCATTGGGATAAACTGAATGCTAATGTTGATCATTCAATGGTCTGGGACAAACTCGACCGTGGTTCCTTCAAGTAAAGATCTTCCAACTCTCCTTTTTCCTACTAATTTCCTCAACAAGTGTATGTTCCACTATCTAATTTGTACTGAGTCCTTGTTTACCTTTTATGCAGGTTTGATGGAGATCTTATGGAGGCTTTATTTGGATATGTTGCTACAAATAAGAAGTCTCCGGGAAGGGAAAGAAGATCATTGAGTCCAAGAGAGGAAATATCAGGTCCACCATCTCAGATATTCATTCTTGAAACTAGGAAATCCCAAAACATAGCAATTGTACTCAGGTCCCTTGGTGTTACTCGCAAAGAGATCATCGATGCGCTTATCGATGGACAAGGTCTAAGTGTTGAGACTCTAGAGAAACTCAGCAGAATAGCACCAACAAAAGAAGAAGAATCAGAAGTTCTTGCATTTGAAGGAGACCCCACAAGACTAGCTGATGCTGAATCTTTCCTCTTCCACATCCTTAAAGCTGCTCCATCCGCCTTTACTCGTTTCAATGCCATGCTTTTTAGAGCAAATTATGGGGCAGAAATTCTGCACCAGAAAGAGTACTTGCAAACACTGGAATTGGCTTGCAAGGAGCTTAAAACTCAAAGATTGTTCTTGAAACTTTTAGAAGCCATTCTGAAAGCTGGGAATAGAATGAATGCTGGAACTTCTAGAGGAAATGCACAAGCATTTAAACTTACTGCTCTCAGAAAGCTTTCTGATGTGAAAAGTATGGATGGTAAGACCACATTGCTTCACTTTGTTGTGCAAGAAGTAGTCAGGGCAGAGGGCAAACGTTCTGTGATTAATCGTAATCAGAGTTTGAGGCGTAGCAATAGCCAGAGTAGTGGGAGCAGTGCCATTCCAACATCAAAGAATTCTATTGAAAGTGATGAGACAGAGAAGGAGTATATGATGCTTGGTTTACCAGTCGTCGGTGGCCTGAGTTCTGAGTTCAGTAACGTAAAGAAATCAGCTGCAATAGACTATGACTCGCTTTCTAAGACATGCTCGATGTTAACAGCTCAGACATCAGAAATCAGGAGGCATTTAGCACAATGTGGCAGTGATAAAGGACTATTTGGAAAAGAGATGAAAAAATTTCTGGATGCTGTTGATAAAGAAATAAAAGCAGTGAGAGAAGAACAAGATAGAGTGATGGAACTTGTAAAGAAAACAACAGATTATTATCAAGCAGGAGCTTCAGATGATAAAGGGTGGCAACCACTTCAAATATTTGCCATAGTTAAAGATTTCTTAGAAATGGTTGATCAAGTTTGTGTAGAAATTACAAGAAACATGCAGAAAAAGAAACCCCTTGTAGCTGTTACAGGATCATCATCACCGGGAATGGCGAATAATAGGGCTGTTAGATTCCCAAAATTGCCTGCTAATTTCTTATCAGATATTTCAAAGAGCAGTTCTTCTGATTCTAGTGATGATTCATGAATACCAGAAAAGAAAACCTGAAGGGATCAAGCTCTGTACATAGAGAGGAAACTTATAAAGTATTTGAAGTGTACACAGATTTGTTTCACTAATGATTTCAGCTCTGAGATTCTTTTCCAAGTGTTTCATGATTATGTGAAATGAATTTCAATTTTTTTTTCCTTATCCATAAATGTTCTTGTCCCAAGATTATCCAGCTGGAGTCTCTTATGCGGATGTTGAAATGAAAAATATCTGAAGTAGAGGGGTCTGTTACTCTATTGCCATTAAGTGCACCTTAAACCTTCTAAACCAATCATTCATGTCTTTTTAAGGAAGTTGAAATACGTCCACCTAATGAACAAGATTGGCAAATCCACATTTTCAATATACAAATAGTTATATAGAATATTTAAGGCTTTCGTCGTAAGCACAAAATTGTATGTGTTAGAGTGTCCCGTGTTAGTTGAGCAAATGGGTTGTGATCTCCTTAAATGGTCTTGGATAATCCTCATCTCACGAGCTAACTTTTGATGTTGAGTTACAGAGTTAGGTTCAAGGTTCATTTTCTTGACATGGTATCAGGATCAACTCATCCATATTCTTGGTTTACCCTATGCCAGGCACCATGTAATATGATAATATCTCCATGCACCAAATGTCCAGTCTTGGGAATGCGAGGGAGGGAGATAGGTGTTAAAGTGTCCACATTGGTTGAGCTTATAGGTTATTGTCTCTTATATGGTTGGACAAGTCTTACCTCAAGAGACATCTTTTGAAGTTGAATTCGGCCAAGGTCCATTTTCTTAACAATATGCATCTAAGCAGCATGGGTCTAAGGTGGAAATTAGAAATGACCATATGGTCTCCAAAATAATTGCTTTATCATACTTCTGTTCATAGCTTGAACAAAAAAGGTAACAATCAATGCACAGGTGATAAGCCGTGTTATCACACTTTCGTTGAAAGGTAACAATGAATGCACAGACGAGAAATTATAGTTTGGATATTACGTATTTCTATAAAATCCTAATCATCAATATACAGAAACAGGAACTCCCACCTAGGGAAACCTTTTTCATTCCAGAATTGTTTTATCAAGTTGGTTGTGTTTATCATATGTTAGGCAAGCATATTCTTGACTATTGTACAGACTTATGGTTTAGACCATTTGGCATGGAAACCAAGGGTATCTATTTGACCTCTTTACCACTAGTCAGACGACTCTTCTCTTCTTCGACCTGCTCAAGCAATACTTGCAACTCTGCTTCTGTTAAACTCTCTAATCTTTTCTGCAAATCGAGAAAAGGCTCAACCCCACAGAAAAATCACAGAAAAACTTGTTATTAATTAAAGGATAAGCATAAATATGAGAATGATGAAAATAATCCCTTTTCATTGATTTTAAATTAATCAATACTCATATAAAATGGTAGGAGACAACTATACAACCCCATTATGCTGTTCCATTTTCCCCCAATATGATACAATCTAGTTGAGGACAATGTGAGCAGCTGAAGAATTACCAAAAGAGTTCTAGAATGAATCAATTTGGTGGAACATCAAATGCTACATTTTATAGGGATAGTTCAGGTAATGTTCCTCTACTAGAAAGTCTTCGACTTAACCCCCTTTAGAAAATGCAAAAAATCACCGAACTTAAATTCACAACATAGAAAAAGATAACAGCCGCAAGACTAGAAAATTGATTAAAGAATCATTTTGCCTTTGTTTGTGTTTTTAATTACATGGTAAACATAAGAAAATAAACTAAAATATATGGCTAAATTTGGTGTGACATTTGCTAACTAAGTAGAGCTTGGGAGTGTCCACTGTAATGTTTAACCGTTGTGCATCTGATGAATATGTTTCTTTAAACACTCTTCAGCAAATAGAAGACATGTCATTCTTAAGATGCGAAACAGAAAGACTGTTAATCAAAGTTACCGTACCTCCATGACTTTGCTTTCATAGTCTCGTAATTGTTGAGCATATGTCATTTCCTTGTTTGAAACCCGGAAGATGTATGTTGATATCCATCCAACTGTTAGACCCAAAACCAGGACTAATTGAACTACATTTCCAGCTTGTAAAGGGTCAAATCCCAAGAACTGAATAAGATGTTCAGATCAGAATTATTACAAACAAGAGTATATATTACAAGAACACATCCCCCGAAAAACATAGGGGAAAAGATAGAAATATATGAGAGAGAAAAATGGAATGTCAGAAATCAGTTCATACAAAACACCATAAATATACACCTTAGATAAGATAGATTTTCACTTGGATAGGGAACACATCATATATCAGTAATAACTAGGGAAGTACCTTTTATGGACTATATTTATCACCCAAGTAGCTTTTCACAAAAGTACAGAAGCATTTATTTTCATTTAAAAAAGAAGAACCATATGTGTAAAAAGACATCGAAGATGTGTAAGAAAAACCGTAGTACCTCTAATCCACTCTTTAAGCCATACCCTAGAAGGGTAACTCCAACGCCAATCAATATAACATCCTTTCTCGTATAGCCAAATGGTGTCTGCATTAGCATCAAATTTTTGAAATGACGAAACACAAAAAGGACATACTTTTAAACAGCAGTTAACAACAGTTCCACAATTCAATAGCATAATCACAATATGGAAAATAAATGTTCTTGGTTTCAGCATATTAAGCAACCTAAAACAATTTGTTGGTAATAGAAGTTCAAGCAACAAAAACTCCTGCACTTCAAAACAAATAAAAGCTCGCATAAGTGATTCTGTTTTGCTAACACTAGATTAAGCAATTTTCTCCTATCTGAGCTGAAAAACTCAAAATGATGATTCAAAGTAGAGGACGTTGCTAAATGTTAATGATAGAAGTTTGTTCATCATTGAAGTGGTAATAAAGAAAAACTAATGAATTTACTCCGAGCTGATGATGCAAGAATCAGAACAACAGATTCATATGCATAATATAGAACCGCAAAATTCAAACTCTAAACTTGCCTTATTCTGGCCAAGAGCTTCATCGCTACTGTCACTCGGTTTTGAGCTGGCTCTGGTGATTATAAGTGGAACTTTCTTCAAGCCCATGTTGTAGGATACATTCCTCAGGGAAGGGGAAATTCCTACTCTGAGATGTTTCCGGGAGTTAGTTATTTCTGCAAGTAGGACAAAAGTGTAACAAACAAGTTCTTAATCAAACAATTGAAAATCGAACATCAAAGTTGAACTAAAGGGTCCTCCACAACACTATCAGACTTCCAACACTGCTTAAAATTTAAAATTATACCACAAACATTTATGAAATGCAAGAAGCGTGATAAGGAAATTGTTTAAAGTGAATTTGTTGAAAACATTCACATTTTTGGGATAAAATTTTTTTCAAAAATTAAATCTTGGTATAAACTTTTTATTGGTATATAGAGTATCACGTACAATTATAATTTTAATAGACGAATTCACCAGCCAATTCTGAACCTGCTCTTATTTCATATAAAGAAGCATAACAAACATGACACATCAGATTTGAGAGGAAAAAGAATCTCTCCTCCCATTCTTCATCAAAAAGATGTTAACTAGAAGCTGAAATCTTCTTTTTCACTTGATAAACCTTTCTCTTCAGGAAAGGAGCAATCTGATCATGAACATATTATTGTTTCTTAGTCCTACAACAATAGCTATTGTTTCTACAAGATCAAAAAAGGGATATAATATTTCCTAAGGCTTTTCTGCATATAACGCAATTCAGATAGCAAATCCAAAATTGAATAATACCAAACTTTACTTTGATCAATTAGCCCTTGTTATGTGAGTTTCCCAAAGCATAATTGGTCCAATCCATATAAAGAAGTGGAGTTGTGGTATGTAGACCACTGTATTGGGTCAAATACGACCGGCTGCTCGAGGTGAGTCGAGCCCGGATACAGCGCAAGACCGGGTTGCCTCGATCCGAAGTCCGTCAAGCACGAAATTGGAGCAACCGAAACGGGGTGGCCGACATTGGCCAATGAAAGCATATCTCGTGATAAAGATCAGTTTCGAGCGGATGTTTCGTGCACTCCTGATATTTCGGCGGGAGTAGATATCTCAACCGTCATAGACGTTAGGCCACTATTTTAGGGATATCCCATCCCGTAATTAAAGGGATTTTATCTTGTAATTAGAGTTTTACCAATTAAGGAGTCTTTCATTTACCTATAAGAAAGGTGTCTACCTTCATTGTAAAGAACAACTCATATCAATAGAAATACTAAATACGGCTACTGTTCATCAAGCTTTTGTCTTCTTTGTTATACTTCGTCATTGAATACTCAATCACAGTGGTTTGGTTATTCCTTTTATCTATTATATTCCAGTTATTTGCATTATATTTTACATTGTATCAAATTGATTCACACATCCTTAGCACTACGAACAAATTTAATTGTTACTCGGATTTAAGGGTAAACAGTTTGGCGCCCACCGTGGGGCCGAGGATATTAGTGAATTTTTTTTGGTACAATTCTCTTTCACGCACTATTTTACGGCTCTTCGCAGAAAATTTTGTTTTTCAGATTACAGCCTAATCATGTCACACTCACTCCCCAACAATAACGAGTTCAACCACCAAGGCGAAAACAACGCTGTGCCCGAAAATGAGGTCCCAATCGACGCCAACTCCCAAATGGCAGTCGACGCTGATCAGACCCCCGGCCCATCACACAGCGTTCGGGGGGAAAACCATTCAGGGATTCAACATAGTGGAGAAAACGAAATTAGCCTCAAAGTAATATTCGATATGTTGCTAGCCCAGCAAGCAGCGATAGCCCAATTACAAAGCCGCATTCAGAACCCGGGCGGAGCCGAAGCCGTTCCTCCTCAGGTGGTAGCCGAACAAAATGAGCGAATCGCAGCGCAACCGGATGAGAACACTTCAAGAACCAACTCCGGGATTATCAAAATGCTCGAGGAGTTGACTAAGCGGGTCGAAACGGGTGAAAAAAGAATTGAAGCTAACGACAAGAAGGTCGAAACGTACAATTCGAGGGTAGACCAGATACCGGGAGCACCTCCGGTGCTGAAAGGTTTGGACGCTAAAAAGTTTGTACAAAAGCCTTTCCCGTCCAGCGCCGCTCCAAAACCGATTCCGAAAAAGTTCCGCATGCCCGAAATCCCTAAATATAACAGGACTTCGGATCCAAATGAGCACGTGACAGCTTACACCTGTGCTATAAAGGGGAACGACCTCGAAGACAATGAAATCGAGTCCGTCCTCCTTAAAAAATTTGGAGAAACCTTATCCAAGGGAGCAATGACGTGGTATCACAACTTGCCACCGAATTCCATCGACTCCTTCGCCATGCTCGCCGATACCTTCGTCAAAGCCCACGCAGGTGCCATCAAGGTTGAGACGAGGAAATCAGATTTGTTCAAAGTTAAACAACGAGATGATGTAACATTAAGAGAGTTCGTGTCTCGCTTCCAAATGGAGCGAATGGACCTGCCACCGGTCACAGATGACAGGGTCGTGCAAGCTTTTACTCAAGGGCTCAATACCAGAAGTTCTGCGGCATCTCAGCAACTCAAACAAAGCTTGATTGAGTACCCGGCCGTCACTTGGGCGGACATCCACAACCGGTACCAGTCGAAAATCAGGATAGAAGATGACCAGGTCGGGTCCCATCGGGCTCTTCTTACCCCATTAGAGCTTTCGATCGACCTCTGAGAGATAATTATCGAGAGCCAAGGTCGAGTCGAGATAGACACCGGCCGTACCCAGAAGATCAAAGGATTGTCACGAGGGGACACAAATCCCCGAGACAAGAAAGCCGGTTCGATCCCAATCAAAGGAACAGGAGGCCGTTGCCAAAAAACAACTTCGAGAAAACCAATAACCGCCAAGAAGCGCCTCGATTGTCCGAATATAATTTTAATGTCGATTCGGCAACTCTAGTTTCAGCAATCGGTCGCATCAAGGACACCAGATGGCCAAGGCCGTTACAAACAGACCCCACCAAGAGGGACCCCAACCTTATATGCAAGTATCATGGCACTCACGGGCATAGAACGAGGATTGCCGACAGTTGAGAGAAGAAGTAGCCCGGTTGCTCGAAAACGGGCATCTTCGGGAATTTCTGAGCGATCGAGCAAAAAATCACTATGAAAATAGGGGCAGGTCAGCAAATCAAGAAGAGCCAAAACATACAATCAACATGATAATCGGGGGAACAGATACGCCTCAAGTACCGGTGCTGAAACGTACCAAAATATCCATTACCCGAGAAAAACGTACTCGGGATTACGCAATAGAAGGAACTTTGTATTTTAGTGACAAGGATATCGAAGGTCTTACACAACCTCACAACAATGCACTGGTGATATCGATGTTAATACATGATACTCGAGTGAAGCGCGTACTTATCGATCCCAGGAGTTCAGCCAACATAGTTTGATCTTGGGTCGTTGAGCAACTCGGTCTCTCAAACCAGATCATCTCCGAGGTCTGAGTCCTCAACGGTTTCAACATGGCCTCAGAAACAACCAAAGGAGAGATAACACTAATGGTGAATATCGCTGGAACTATCAGGGCAACAAAATTTTGCGTAATCGAAGGCGATATGAGATATAACGCGTTGCTCGGTAGACCTTGGATACATGATATCAAAGCCGTACTGTCGACCTTGCATCAAATGTTGAAGTTTCCATCGGCCGAGGGAGTCATCACCGTCTACGGGGAACAACATGCGGCAAGGGAAATGTTCGCGGTAGAGGAAGCGGCACCGAAATCTACTGTTCCCCAACAGAAGACTAAATAGCAATTAGAAAAGCCGCCTTCAACGGATGAGGGTGAGCAAGATCGGCCTGACGAAGATAGATATGGGATACCCCAATCATTTGTTGCTCCGGATGAGTCCGACGCAACCAAATCGATGGTCGAGGAGCTCGAACAAGTCTCGATCCGCAGCGACGCACCTGATAGAAAGGTATACCTGGGCTCGGGTTTAAACCTCGAGCTCAGGTCCAAATTACTTACTTTTCTTTCAGCTAATGAAAATTCCTTTGCTTGGTCCCATTTAGACATGACAGGCATACCACCGGAAATTGCGACACACAAGCTGAGTGTTGACCCGAAGTTCCGGCCGGTCAAGCAAAAAAGGAGACCTCAGTCCGAAGTCAAACAGGCCTTCATCAAGGACGAGGTAACTAAACTCTTAAACATAGGATCCATTCGAGAGGTTAAGTACCCTGAATGGCTAGCTAATGTAGTTGTAGTCCCTAAAAAGGGAAACAAACTTAGAATGTATATAGATTATAAGGACCTAATAAAGCATGCCCCAAAGACTCCTTCCCCTTGCCCAACATCGATCACATGATCGACGCTACTACTGGCCACGAGACTCTTAGTTTTCTAGACGCCTATTCTGGGTACAACCAGATTCAAATGGATAAGGATGACCAAGAAAAAACATCCTTCATCACTAAATATGGCACTTATTGCTATAATGTAATGTCATTCGGGCTTAAGAATGCAGGAGCAACATATCAACGCCTAGTAAATAAAATGTTTGAAAAACAGCTAGGTAAAACAATGGAAGTTTAGATCGATGACATGCTGGTTAAGTACCTGCGAGCAGAGGACCATTTAAGTCATTTGCAGGAAACGTTCGATGTTCTGAAGAAATACAACATGAAATTGAATCCAGAAAAATGTGCATTCAGAGTGGGCTCTCGGAAGTTCCTTGGGTTTATGGTCTCCAACCGGGGAATAGAAATCAACCCGGACAAAATTAAGGCCAGCGAGGACATAACGGTCGTCGACAGCGTCAAGACCGTGCAGAAATTGACAGGCCGGATTGCAGCTTTGGGCCGATTTATATCGAGATCGTCGGACAAGAGCCATCGATTCTTCAATTTACTAAAAAAGAAGAACGAGTTTTCATGGGGACCGGAATGCCAGCACGCATTGGATGAACTAAAAAGGTACCTCTCTAGCCCGCCTTTACTGCATACACCGAAGACAGGTGAACAGTTATATCTTTATCTCGCTGTATCGGAGATAGCAGTGAGCGGGGTCCTTGTCCGGGAAGAACAAGGTACGCAATTTCCTATTTATTACGTTAGTAGGACATTAGGAGAAGCCGAGACCAGGTACCCACACTTAGAAAAACTAGCACTCGCCTTACTGAGTGCGTCTAGAAAATTGAAACCATACTTTCAATGTCACCCAATATGCGTGGTGACGATCTAACCGCTTAGAAATGCTATGCATAAACCCGAGTTATCGGGCCGACTGGCCAAATGGGCCATCGAGATCAGCAGATACGATATCGAATATCGGCCTCGGACCTCGATTAAATCGTAGGTGCCGGCCGATTTTGTCGCCGACTTCACACCGTCGCTCATCCCCGAAGTCGAGAAAGAGCTCATAATGAAATCGGGGACTCCCTCGGGAGTATGGACTCTGTTCACAGACGGTGCCTCAAATTCGAAGGGGTCAGGGCTTGGCATCGTACTCAAGCCTCCGACCGGAAACACGATTAGACAGTCCATTAAGACTATAAAACTGACTAACAATGAAGCCGAATATGAGGCTATGATTGTAGGTCTAGAGTTGGCTAAGAACCTTGGAGCAGAAGTAATCGAGGCCAAGTGCGACTCTCTCCTTGTAGTCAACCAAGTGAATGGAACGTTCGAAGTCAAAGAGGGACGTATGCAAAGGTATGTGGATAAACTTCAGGTCACCTTGCACAGGTTCAAGGAATGGACCCTTCGGCACATACCTCGAGAGAAAAACAGCGAAGCCGATGCCCTTGCCAACCTAGGCTCATCGGTCGAAGACGAAGAGATCGACTCTGAAAAGGTCGTGTAGTTGTTAAGATCGGTGGTGGAGGAAGGTCATGCTGAGATCAACTCTACAAGTTTGACCTGGGATTGGAGAAACAAATACATAGAGTATTTTAGATCAGGTAAATTGCCACCCGACCCCAAAGAATCAAGAGCATTGCGTACAAGGGCGGCTCGATTTTGCTTGGCCGATGATGGAACTCTATACAGAAGGACCTTCGGAGGACCTCTAGCTATATGTCTCGGACCGGGGGACACCGAGTACATCTTGAAAGAAATACACGAAGGAGCTTGTCGCAATCATTCAGGCTCCGATTTGCTAGTTCGAAAGGTGATTCGGTCCGGCTATTACTGGAACGATATGGAGAAGGACGCGAAGGAATTTGTATGCAAATGCAGTAGGTGTCAAAGACACGCACCGATCATCCACCAACCGGCTGAGACATTACATTCAATCATATCGCCATGGCCATTTATGAAGTGGGGAATGGATATAGTAGGTCCCCTCCCTCGAGCACCAGGTAAAGCTCAATTTATCTTTTTATGACTGACTATTTTTCTAAATGGGTGGAAGCACATGCTTACGAGAAGGTCATAGAAACAGAGGTGATTGACTTCATATGGGACCATGTCATCTGCCGATTCGGGATGCCTTCTGAAATCGTATGCGATAATGGAAAGCAATTCATTGGCAGCAAGGTAATCAAATTCTTCGAAGACAACAAAATTCAAAACGATATTGTCGACTCCGTATCACCCCAGCGGCAACGGTCAAGCAGAATCGACCGACAAAACCATAATTTAAAACCTGAAGAAAAGGTTAGTTGACGCAAAAGGAAGATGGAGGGAAATCCTACCCGAAGTCTTGTGGGCATATCGAACGACCGAAAAAACTAGTACCGGAGCCACTCCGTTTTCCTTAGTATATGGCACCGAAGCGTTGATACCGGTCGAGGTAGGCGAACCAAGCATCAGGTTTCAACACGCAACCGAAGAGTCTAACCAAGAAGCTATGAATACTAGCCTGGAACTCTTAGATGAAAGAAGAGAAGCTGCTTTAGTTCGAATGGCAGCTCAGAAACAAAAAATCGAGAGGTATTATAATTGGAGAACTCGTCTTCGATACTTCAGTACGTGGGACTTGGTACTCAGAAGGATCACGCCTAATACCCGGGACCCCAACGAAGGGAAATTGGAACCGAACTGGGAAGGTCTCTATACTATATTGAAGGTAACCGGAAAGGGCTCTTACAAGCTCGGGACCTTAGATGGAAAGCAGCTGCCGAGTAACTGGAATGTGAGCCACTTGAAGAGATACTATTGCTAAGGTAATTTACTCCACCTTTTTACTTTCTTTTTACTTCATCTATCGGTACTAACACATGCAGGATAGATCGATATCAAGCGAGTCAGCACAAAATATTAGGACTGAAAGCATGCGTTGCACTCTTTTTCCCTTCGACCGGTTTTGTCCCAAATTGGGTTTTATGGCAAGGTTTCTAATGAGGCAACCATATGTCGTGCTAACATAGATCAATCATTTATCGAAATTCACAAGTTTTGTATTAAACTCTAGCGATGTTTGTTTGTTTACTTCGATTTCGAGGGGGCCAAATAAAGATCGCTAGGAATTGATGTAAGGGTCAAACGGTCAGAAGAGCCGTACCCAAGTAGATCGATCTGATTTCCCTCCATCAAACGAAGATGT
>MCJB01050933.1:0-12335 GCA_002018475.1 Nicotiana obtusifolia
TGCTGAACTGGGTACCTACTATGGTGGGGGAGCTTCGTCTATCTGCCCGCTCGGACCTGCAGCACGACATGCAGCGTCCACAAATAAAGGACGTCAGTACGGATAATGTACTGAGTATGTAAGACAGGAAACATAATGTAAGAACAATAATAAGCATCAGGATAAGAGACATACAACATGTACTGTCTGAATGCCTCTGAGGGCGATTAACCATGTCATGCCTGACGTGCATATGCATATACATATATTTATATCCTTTTGAAAATCATCATATATATATATACGCCTCTGTGGGCCTCATCATCATCTCATACATATGCCTCTGTGGGCCTCCTCATTATCATACCCAACTGATCAGTGGTTGCACAATAGGTGCCATACCCGGCCGACTATAGCGCGGCTCGGTAGAGTAAAATAGATAATGCATGCTGGACTCATAAGAGTCATACTACCATGGTGAAATAATAACATATCAATCCTCCAATAAGAGGGGAAACAATATACGTACTGCTGCCTTCTAAGAGTAGAGTATCTTTGGGGTTCGTTCATTGCATTGTGTACAGTCAGAGTCGTGCAAAAGAAGGAAAAGGATAGTCTCACATACCTTGCAATACTTTGCAATCTCAAGCTATGAAACTTCCACGACTTCTTAGTCTACAATAAGAGAAAGGACACTAGCGTTATCGATGACTTCACACAAGTCCTATTTTGCAATAAAATGGACAGCACCTCCCCTATATATATGACTTCACACAAGTCCAAACAGTCACCAAACAGCCAAACAACATCAATAAGAATCATATTGAGCCTCCCAAAACAGTCCACGCAGAAACCAATCACTTCATACGTACAATGGCCACTATAGTCATGTCAAACGATTCGGAAATGTTATGAACAACTATCAGGCCACAACCCTAAATATATATGGTGTTTCTCCACACCCTTCCTCATCCAAAACTCCACAAATCAGTAGTATAACCGGCACCTTTACAGCAACACAAAATAGTTCACAAAACAGTTCGCTACAAGTGAATAACTCGAACTCACGGCTTCCGATCACCGTCCCGTGAGTTCTTACACACATAGAACAACTTACCAAGAATTAACAGTAGAAAAAATGTATTAAATAGAGCAGTAAACTCACCTTGCTTGTTAGATAACTCAGCCCTTGCTTTGGTTCCTCAAACTCTAGGGTTTACCTTCAACTAGAACTTGAAAGAGGGGAAAATCAATTAGGGTTTGTGTGGTATTATTTTGGGGAGGGGTTGCAGGGGTTCTTTTCGTTTTTGAGGATGTTAAATAATAGTGAATTATCTGGCTTTAGAAGCTTTTAAAAGCCCTCTCTTAACCGACTTTGGGCTTTTAAATTTTAGCCCTTAATTTTTGGCAAGTAGGTGATGCACCTACTTGTCACCTACCAGCCTGCGCAGTTCTACGGAAATGCAATTATCTCAATACTCCGAGATCGTATTGACAAACTGTTTGAAGCATTGGAAACTAGACTCATAGAAATTTAATTTGGTAGGTAGATCACCCCATAATTCCTTGTAAATTGGGAGAAAATCGCAGAAACATTTGACCTAACGTTTAAGTAAAATTGTGAACCTAAGTTAGGACAACTTTCGTCGACTTTTGTTTCATAACTCTTTCGACTTCAAGACTTATGAAACGGATATCATATCATCTGAATACCTTAAAACATGACCTCTTGGTGATTTTAACCACCTCTCGATTTTTCCAAAAACGCGAGTTACAACATCCTTAACTCGTTTATCCTCTAATACTTGTTAACCGCCCTTATACACCTTTGCATCGTTTAGGACCAATAGGACTAAACTCTTATTGTCTCAAAGGTAATTCTCTTCTCGAACCAAGGTAGACTATCTTACGGTGTAATCTAACACGTACAAATATGGGTATAACAGTTTCCACATCCTTAGTGCCTTACATGAGCCAATTGATCCTATTGAACGAATATTGATTGGGGATATGGTATCTAATGAAGATGAGATGATGAGAGAAACCGAGCAAATACTGGACATATCTTACAATTATATTCAGGGGTTCAGAAAATTCAAAGAATTGGAGAGGCCTGTCACTCTGACCCTTCCCAGGCCGTCTATTGAGGAAGCACCGAGGCTAGAACTCAAGCTACTTCCAGCGCATCTGCGCTATGCTTATTTGGGTAATTCTGAGACGTTGCCAGTGATTATATCGTCTAGCTTGACTAGCACACAATAAGAAAAGTTGCTTAGAGTCCTTCGAGAATATAAAAAGGCAATCGGGTGGACCATAGCAGACATCAAGGGGATTAGTCCATCTTTTTGCATGCATAAAATTTTTCTAGAGGATGGACACCGCCCCAGTGTAGAGCAGCAACGGAGATTGAATCCTAGAATGAAAGAAGTGGTGAAGAAGGAAGTCATAAAATTGTTCGACGCGGGTATCATTTTTCCTATTTCTGACAGCAACTGGGTCAGCCCAGTTCAGTGTGGGCCTAAAAAGGGGGGAATGACTGTTGTAGAGAACGAGAAGAATGAGTTAATTCCTACTCGAACTATTACGGGATGGAGAGTATGCATTGATTATAGGAAGCTCAACAAAGCGACCCGCAAAGACCACTTCCCACTCCCATTCATTGATCAAATGCTCGACAGGTTAGCCGGGCATGAATACTACTGTTTTCTGGATGGCTACTTAGGATACAACCAAATTGTCATATGCCTAGATGATCAAGAGAAGACCACCTTCACTTGCCCTTATGGCACTTTCGCCTTCAAGCGAATGCCATTTGGACTATGCAATGCACCAGCAATATTCCAAAGATGTATGATGGCTATTTTCACCGATATGGTGGAAGTATTCATGGATGATTTTTCAGTTTTGGGTCTTCTTATGATGACTGCTTAAAGAACCTCAGTAAGGTGCTAGCACGCTGCGAAGAAAAAAATCTGGTGGTTAATTGGGAAAAGTGCCACTTTATGGTGCAAGAAGGCATTCTCTTGGGTCACAAAATCTCCAAGACCGGTATCGAAGTGGATAAAGCTAAAGTGGAGGCGGTTGAAAAATTACCTCCACCAATTTCAGTCAAGGGTGTCCGGAGTTTCTTGGGACATGCAAGTTTTATAGATGATTTATTAAAGATTTCTCTAAAATCGCTACTCCTTTGTGCAGGTTGCTCGAAAAGGATGTACCTTTCAAATTTGATGATTCTTGCCTCAAGTCTTTTGAAGAACTTAAGAAGAAGTTGGTGACTGCCCTATCATCGTAGCACCGGATTGGTCTTTACCGTTCGAACTGATGTGTGATGCAAGTGACCTGGCCATTGGGGCAGTGTTGGGACAGCGGAAAGACAAGGTGTTCTACTCCATCTACTATGCAAGTAAGACTCTCGACGATGCACAACAAAATTACACTACCACGGAAAAAGAGTTGTTAGCAGTAGTATGGGCGAAATTCTGAGCTTACTTGGTGGGAACAAAAGTCATAGTCCACACCGACCATGCAGCGATCAGGTACCTATTTACGAAAAAAGAGTCTAAAGCTAGATTAATGCGCTGGGTATTATTGTTATAGGAATTTGATGTGGAAATCAGAGATCGGAAGGGGACAGAAAATCAGGTAGCTGATCATTTATCCCGCTTGGAAAATCATGATCACATAGACGAAGATGGCCAAATTAAAGAAGTATTCCCCCGATGAACATCTCTTTGCTATCACTCATGATTCTTCCCCATGGTACACTGATTATGTAAACTATTTGGTGAGCGGCATACTTCCTCCTGAAATCAAGACTGAAGCTAGAAAAAGGTTCTTGCATGATGTGAATTTCTACTATTGGGATGAACCTTATTTATTCAAGCAGTGTGCTGATCAATTGATGAGGAGATATATTCCGGAAGAAGAAGTGGAGTCAGTACTGCATAACTGTCACGCCTCACCTTATGGAGGCCATCATGGAGGAGACAGAACAGCAGCTAAGGTACTATAGTCCGGTCTATTTTGGCCAACTTTGTTCAAGGATGCTCATGCATTTGTTAAAAAGTGCGATCAATGCCAGAGAATGGGCACAATCACACGGAAGCAGGAGATGCCTCTAAACAACATTTTAGAAGTTGAACTTTTTGATATTTGGGGGATAGACTTTATGGGACCGTTTCCAACTTCCAGAGGGAACAAATATATTCTGCTGGCCGTTGATTATGTGTCGAAATGAGTGGAGGCAATTGCTTTGCCTACAAATGATGCAATGGTAGTAGCTGCATTCGTGAAAAAGAATATATTCTCCAGATTTGGGACTCCACGGGCGTTAATCAGCGATGAAGGAACTCACTTTTGAAATCGACTGTTGAATAACCTTCTAGAAAAATATGGGGTTCGCCACAAAGTTGCTATAGCTTATCACCCACAGACAAGCGGCCAAGCTGAGGTGTCAAATAGGGAGATCAAGCAAATCCTAGAAAAGACGGTGAGCGTAAACAGGAAAGATTGGGCTTCAAAGCTGGATGACGTTCTTTGGGCATATAGGACAGCACACAAAACACCAATTGGAACGCCCCCCTACAAATTGGTTTATGGAAAAGCATGCCACGTGCCGGTTGAATTGGAGCATAAAGCATACTGGGCAATCAAAAGGCTGAATATGGACTTTGAGGCAGCAGGCGAGAAACGGCTTATGCAGTTGAATGAATTAGATGAGTTCCGGCTGCACTCTTACGAGAATGCCAACTTATATAAAGAGAAGACAAAAAGATGGCACGACAAGCATATCAAGCCACGCCATTTTGAACGGGGCCAACAAGTATTATTATTCAACTCAAGACTAAGGCTAATTCCAAGGAAGCTTAAATCGAAATGGTCAGGTCCATTTGAAGTGGTGAGGGTCACTCCGTATGGTGTGATTGAACTGAGTGCTTTGAATAGCAAGCGGAAATTTTTGGTAAATGGTCAGAGAGTTAAGCACTATTGGGGAGGTTTGATTAACAGGGAGAAAACCAAGGTTGTGCTCACCAACGAATAAGCAAAAATTTTAGTCGTGCCACGATGTTAAATCACGCGCTTGTTGTGAGGCAACCCAATTTTTATTGTTTTCTTAGTTTAACTTCTTGTTTTATTCTTTTAGACTAGATAGGGGAATACAATTGATGTATACATTTATTAGATGTAATGTTGTAAGACATATACGTGATATATGAAAAAAAAATGAAAAAAAAAATTTTAAAATATTGCGGACTTCAGCGCCCCCAGGCCAACGCCCAGCACTGCCTGTGGCGCCAGAGACATTGAGGTCCAAGACCCCCAGCGCCAGGGAGGGCGCGAGGTGCCAGTTAGGGGGGGTCCAGGTAAGTATTTTTCTCCTTTATTTTTATTCTAATCTTGACCCATACCCGGTAACCCGACCTACGGACCCGTTTCAACTAACATTAATACCCAATTATATTCCCCAAACCACCCGAATTCAACACACAGCAAAACAAAATAGCAAAAACAAAAAATCCCCTCCTCTGCCTGCGCGTTCTTCTTCGCTTTTCTTTACTACAAATTTTCAAATTTTTCATTCTCTATTATCTCCATTCTTCAGGTATGTTACGATTCTTCTTCTCCTTCAACTTCTCTTTTCTTTTCTTTAAGTATTATATTTAGTATGTGTGTTCATGTTCTCAACCCCAAAAATCCCCCATATCTTCTTCTTCTCTTAACACTTTCATGGTAGTATGTGTGTACGAAAAATTATTTGGTTCTTATTGTTATCGAAGTAGTAAACTAGAATTCCTTCTACTCCGTCAAAATCGAGAGGGCCACTATATTTCACCATTGTTGAAATTGAAGAATACATTACATGCACACAATCTGTTTGTCTAAATGCCTGAATGAGACTTTTTGTGCACTGGTGAAGTCTGAGTAACCGACAATACTTATATATGCATTTGAACTAAGTGTGGGGTATCTCGGGAGACGTTTACAAGTTGAGGGGTAGGACTTTGATGCCACATATCTTCTTACGCCACTACTCTTGTATATGTATGTTGTATACTTGTGTAAGTTAGCTTAATATAAGTATAATCTAGCATTAGCATAGAAAGTGCCGAGCTTTTACCTTTCGTTATCGTTATCGCCTATTCCCGTCGCCATGATCAATATTCATTTTGACACATGAGGAAGTCTTGAGTACACATAGTTTGTATTGAAACACTTAAACTCTAAGCATAAAAGCAAGTGTTTCATTTTGGTTCGCTTAATAGTTTTGTTTGTTATAATTTTTAAAGTAAAAACCAAAAAAAAATAATAAAAATAAAAAAATAAAAATATTTCAAATTTTTTCCCGACGATGGATCTTTTTCTTGAGGGATAAAGTTTGATTAAAAACAACAAAAAGATTTTTTTTTATTTGTAGGATAGTTAGGTAATATTCCTTGGTTTTTCTTAAGGCACCGGTTCTTTTCCAAGGATGTAGCTCAAACCGGGCGAATTAATTTCTTTTTAGGACTATTTTAGAAAGAATTGAGTTATGTTGCAATACTTATTGACATGGTTGATGCTGGCACACTAGGCTATGACACATGATTTGTTTTCCCATTTAGTTGAATTGTAAGCCTAAGGAAAAAAAGGAAAACCGCCTAAGTTGTGATGCCTCTTCTCAGTTGTTGACTTGTACACCATATAGTGTAATATTGCTTAATTTTCTCAGTGATGTATGCTTGCTTGACTTGAAATTTGAACAGAACTGTCGTGATTGAGTCATGTGCAATGTGTGAGTGAGGTTTTTGATTCTCCTCTGCTATCTTGTGTAGTCTAGAACTTGCCCTGTGTGTTAATTGAAGCGAAATTGTAAGTTGGACTAATTTAAGAAATGATATAGGCGTTTTCTTGTTTGATTATGGATGTGCCTGTCACATCGAATATAAAATTGTCCGTTGCTAGCCCCTTTGAGCCTATAGGCCTTTTTCTTTGGTACCTACATTACAAGCCATTCCCTTATTTTGTTCTTGAATTAAACCTTATTTGAACCTTTACCTCCTAAGGCACTTAGTCGCTAAAAGAAGTAAGGGTAGACTTTGGGGATTGTCTTACTTATGATTGGAACCGTGAAAGGACCTGTCGGTGCACTGAAGTTAAAATTAAGAGTCACTAGATGATGAGTAATTGTATGGAGTGTGGAAAAAAAAAGAAAAAAAAAAGGAAAAAGGAAAAAAAGAAAGAAAGAAAAATGTTTGAAAAATGTTAGTGAAAAATATATAAAAAACACCTCCTATTGATTTGTGTTAGTGGAATGATAGAAGTGCTTAATTGAAAAAGGAAGGCTGCGTATATGAGACAAGTGAAGTGATTAAAAAAGAAAAGTGCTCGAGTTGTGATTGTAGTGTGTTAAGTGCTTAGGAGGACTAGCCACTATTACTAAATGCATCCGACCCGTCCCCTAGCCTACATTACAACCTTAAAAGTCCTAATTGATCTTAGATTTGACTAACTTAAATTAGTAGAGATCTACACTACGGGCAAGCTTATGGTACTATTACGGGAAGCATAGAGTTCTTTGTGAAAGTGAGGGCATTTTATTCAATTTGTGTGATATTATTAATCTATGTTCACTCTTCGGATTGTGATAAGGGCACATGATTTCATAAACGATAGGTAACATTGTAAATTATCTTGTTAGGTAAGTGTATGTATTGAGATTGCTTAATGGTTGCGAGTCGGCTTTTGAGGTTGGGTGGTGACATTTGGATTGTTGAATTATATTGAGTTATTATGCTTGAGTAGACTTTACGGGAAGAATATGGATTAATTGTGTGTTCATGCTTACTTGCCAGTGTTGATTATGTTCAAGAGTATGATTTGGTTGAAAAGTCGAATGCTTCGTGATGATATAAAGTGTATGTGGTTGGGAAGTTGGTAAATAATCCCATTTCTCGAGGGCGAGCAAGAGTCTAATTGTGGAGTGTTGATGTTTGGTGTAAAAGATATATATTTCTAAGTAAATCACCTCATATTTGGGTATCTATTTTATGAAATTGGGATGTTAATTGCTACGATTCATGTTAAATTAAAGTGTTTTTATGTGTAGGAATGAGTCGGGAGCAATTGGGGGAGAAACAAGCAAGAAATAAGCCGAAACGAGACAAAAACGGGCGAAGGAGCAGTGGGCGCCACAGGCAGCGCCTGGCGCCACCTGTGGCGCTGAAGGTAGTGTGTCCTGGAAGGGCTACTGGACGCAGCGCCCTGGTGGGCGCCTGGAGCCACCTAGGGCGCCGATGGCGGGAGCTAGCCTATTTCGTCTAGGATTCTACTATTTTCGACCCTACCCCTTCCCAACACCTATATAAACACATCTAAACCCAAGAGGAAAGGAGAGAACGCAATTTGGGAGGCAAAAACACAACGGAACATCGCACTGAAGCATCGATTCTCAGTTCTTCATCCTGTCTAGTATTTTTATAGTTTATTCAATACTTTATATTTTGATTACTTTTATCATGAGTGGCTAATCACCTCTTGTTCTGGGGTTGTGATTAGCCATGAACATTGTTGTTCAAAGTTAACAATTTCTTGATTATAATTCATGATTATATGGTTGTTTCTTCAATTCTATGTTTAATTGCTTAATTGTTTGGCCAGCATTAGGTTCTATCAACTATCTATGCTATGTTTGGGAAAACTATGTTTATATTAGAGAAGAATTGAAGAAAGCATGTTCTTAAGCTTTAAAGGGGGGCGGATTCGTGGTTAGGATAGGAATATACTTAATCACCATGCTTAATTGAATATTGTGTTTTTATTGCGTTCTTGATAGATTGATTCCATAGGAATATAAGTGTTAATCTATTGAGAATAGGCGAGTAGTACTTCGGAAGAAGGCTATGAGAACGTTTATCGATTAATTAGCAACCACAAGTGAATTATATGAAAGGGAAAGTTAATTAGAACACAATAGGATTGGTGAATTAATCACAATCCTGGAATATTTGTCTCTATTGATTAAACAACACTTAATTTGTTCTTTGATTATCTAGTTATAATTTAGAGCTGTAGTTTAGAATAATCAAGATATTGAACTCGATTTTTTGCTTGCTTGAATAACAATATTAGTACGTTAGTAAGTAGTTAAATTAAGTCTCTGTGGGTACGATAACCTGGACTCAAAATCCTATATTACTTGTCGACCGCGTATACTTGCGTGTGCGTTAGGGAGCAATACATATTTTTTAATCTTCTCGGATATTAGAAATACAATGAAGTCGCAGTATATAGTCTGACATGTCAGGAATGATGTCGCAAGCATAAAAATGTTGATCTAAAAAAAAACATTCTCATGCAGTAGACTTTTGTGCTTTGTTTATCTCATTTTCTTTAATAAGGTTTGTTCATCTCGTCTTTTCTGGGTGAAAGCTCATTGAGCATTCAGTAATATGTCCTGGTACAAGACATGAGTTTTGTAACGACTCGCTTGCATAAATGTTTTCAATTTATCAATAAACTCTGCATCAATTCTAAACTAGTAAGCATCAGCAATATGAGTTCTCTTAATCCCTTTCATTCTATTCAGGACTATTTTATAATTAATTCTTTTAAAACTTTATTATCTGACCTTGTCAATTGATTGAAAAAAATTTCATTTCCTTATGTGGTCATGATATTAGGATTGTAATAAATCTCCTTTCCAAAATTATTTAAGTTGTCATTTCAATTTTTAAGTTTTCGGTGATAGAAATTTAAATAATATTTTAGAACTTTGAATTGAACAACTCAAATCTTAATATCTACCAATAAGGTTTTTGACAACAAGAACCAAAGGAGTGTATTGACTCAAATAACTAACTTGGATTTGCGAAATACTAACTTGGCATATACTTAAAGTTTTATCTTATAGTACATGTGTTAACTAGTTATATGTAATAATAACAATATTTTGGGGCATTTAACTCTTGGGCTTTAAGGAAAGTTTAGTAGTCTTACCCCTGAGATGGCCATGGATAGTGGTTCTTATGGCAGCAAAATGTAATTTGCTGCACTTACGAGGAATTTATATTATCAAAGCTAATAAGAATTCTACTACATTAGTAATTCTTGACTTTAGGGAAAAGTTTGAAGGGCGTGAAATCAGTATTGAGATTGCGAGTGTCGCGTGCAGTAATCCTTCTTCGCAATCCAATCACTCGAAGCGTCGAAAATGTTTCGTATGAAAGGGTAAATAACCAATGTCGTTGATAGTCTTTGATACCTTCTTTCACATTTCCTTGTGAAATCTTCCCAATTGCAGAAATATTATACGACATATTTGACTTGTCCACTGGCAATAAACAGCTCTAAACCATGGGTGTTCCCTTGGTTGAGGACCAAACCAGACTCCCAATTATCATCTTCGAAACAATACAACCCAAAGACCAATTGTCACGAACTTGTCCAAAGCTCCCCTGCTCTATGAATTCATGGGAGATATAAAAGAGAGTTCCTCCAAGATACATATATATTTCTTGAGGCTAGTTTTTTCTTCTTTTCTTTGCGCTTAACCAAAATTGCCCAACTTCAGTTTCCTATTCACCCCACTAACATGAAGTACGCACCAGGAAAACAGGAATATTCTTGGGGTTGATATCACAAAATGTATCTTTTATTGTGAACGTGAAAAATAGCCCACAAGATTCGAAAAGTGTAATAAGCTACTTCCTCTTCTGACATCTTCTTTCCCTCCTTTGAATTCGAAATCTCTTAGTGAATTCCCTAGTGCAAATTGAGAAGAAGATTGTAGGTTCTTTTGCTATTTTCCAAGTTTTCAGCATCATCACAGAAATCTTGCAAGAATTTTCCTTCCTTTCTCGCGAAAGATGAATATTGAAATTGAGAAGATTTAATAGCAATTTAATAGCTGTAAATGTGAATAAATAAAAGTAAGATGAATCCCCTATTGGTGAAGCACAATATATAATGCTGCCATAGAACCAGTGCCAAGAACATTGTTTTTTTCCAATGCATCATTTTAGGCTCTCTTGATCACCCATCTTCTCTTTGATTCTCTCATTTTCTGGACGATTAAATATGACTTTCTCATTTTATTTTATTTTTTGAAGAAGACGGGTCAAAATAAAGAAAAGTTATGGGTAATCGTTTTTCCTATTGTCACATATGAAATATACTAGTATACATTTACCCAACTCCCAAGTCCTAAATCGAACACACTAGTAAGTGGTGTGGTTTGTTTCACGAAATATGATATGTGACATAGAAATTTCTCCCGAATAAAATCTTGTTTTGTTAACAAACTGAAACGGTCCAATATGGTTAAAATTGGGGTTCCTTTCCACTAGTGTAGTTCATCTAAGTTTGTAACAAAAAGTTTTAATACTAAATGCGAACGTTTTTTCTTCTAACATTCCAAGATGGTACTAATAAAGAAGCTCACCTAGTGGTACTTTTCTTAGTAGATAAAGGATTTTCAGAAGAGTTTAAAATAAAAAATCAATAAACAAACACCTCAATATTAAGCATGCAAAAATAATGAATTCCTTGGTGCTATTGTTATTTGAGTAGTCAAGAAGTTTTTTGACTCAATTTCTTTAAACTTTTCAAAAATATTTTTAACTAAATCAAGTCGTGATATATAGTTCTTTTTACCATATAGTTTTTAAATATGTAAATAAGAAAAAATTTAACATAAAAATCCATATAGATATTGATTTATTAATCCCCGTCTTCCTACACTAAATATTAATTACGAAATAAAATGTAAAATTATTTTATTCTATATTTTGTTTAAATTGGTTTTGGTATTAGTAATTGATATTATTTATACCAAAACTGTGATATTATTTTTACATTACATTCGATATGGGATAGCAATCTCCGATCTAGTTAACCCAAAAAAAAAAAAAAAAAGATGAAATGGCCTTCTCCCAAAATCCTTTGAGGTCATGTTAATAATTAAAAATAAAAGTATATCCAAGTTTATCTAATATAAAACTAAATACATATTCTATATTATGAATGTGTCTGATATGGAAGGAACATTTTTTTGGGATTTTTTCTTAAATTTTTTCATGTTCGATTTGCATAAACATTTAAATAAAATTCACAATAAACTTATTTTTCTTCAATTCTAGAAATATAACTTCCCTAATAAAGGAGAAAATATTTTTTAAAACTCTCCAATTAAGAATTTCAACTCTTTGCACCCGTCACCACCACTTACACCCACCCCAACGCTTTCACAACCAAACCCATCCACATTCCAAGGCCACAAAACCTCTATGGCCCCTCCCCCATTCCGCCCCACCTTCCCTCCCCCGATGATCCCCAAAACCTAGAAATCGGAGCTCTCGGCCCTCCCCTTCTTCTCTCTT
>MCJB01050933.1:24983-46502 GCA_002018475.1 Nicotiana obtusifolia
GGGGGGGGGGGGAGGTGAATTTTAATATGACACGGCATGTCAAAATATAGTCTTTATTTTCTGAGTCCAAATGCAGTAATTGAGTGATTTTATTGTCCTAAAAAAAATAAAAGCAACTTTAATAGAATATTCCCATAAACTGGCTGACCATTCAAGGAATGTACTCCTCAAATATTTTAATTTTGTAAATATATTTAAGATGACTTTATGATTAGATGGTCATTTTATTTTGATTAAATGGTCAATTTATTTGAGAAGCATCTAGATCTAGATGATTAGAGCATATCAATATGGGCGCTAAATTTTCACAATTTTAATTGCATGGTATTATTAGATTTATCTTTATATTTGGGAGGATTGTAATGATGGATTGACGAGATAGCATGTTTGTCTAACCTAGATCTAAAATACTTTTTGAACCCTTGGAAGTAAGCACTTGAGTACACACTCTATGTAAGTGATTGTACTTTTTATTTTAAGATTGCAACAGTAGATCTCAATCCGCAATTTTAGAAATCTAATAGATTCAACGTGAAGAATCTTAAAATGTTAACCTATATAATTTAAATCATGAATTCGCCTCTGCTTAATGATAAGCTGACCAAATTGTCTTATAAGCACATTTTGACTTAGTTACATATTTGGTAAAGAACCAAAGTGCTTATAAGCCAAGTCTTTATAACCTTATATCAACCAAAAGTGATAATAAATTATGTTATCCTTTTATTTCTTTTAAATTCTCAAATTACCTTTCCACAAATAAAACTTCCTCTCCGATCCATATTTATCATTTTTTTTCTTAATATACTTTTAAATATATAATTTTCGTAAAAAAGTTAAGGGTATTTCAATTATTTTAATAAAGGAAAAACTTATAAGTAATTATTTTACTAAATATATCAGTTGTGTATTACCCGTTTTATATTTTTATCCAAACAAGCAGTTACTTATTATAAGTGAATTTCAGCACATAAAAAAGCTTCTGGCACCTAAAGCTTATCTATGTATAATTATTAGCTAATCAAAATAGGCTCTAAGTAAGTGTAAATCGATTAATTATGAAAAAAAAAATGACTCTTGAAATTTTATAAATATGATAAGAATGGAAACAGTCAAAAGAGAAAAATAAAGTAATTCCAGAAATAGATAAGCCAATGATTTTTTTTCGTGTTTCCTAGTTTCTCAACTTACATATCGGGAAACTAGTATAAGAAAAAAAACTAGAATTTTAATTCCGCTAGGCCACCTTAATCTTTATTTGTTGGGAAACTATGCTCCTCGATCTTTTGAAGGGGAACAGTAACCCCCCATGTGCAGTATTTTCCGATGAAACTTAGATTATTATTTTTTTGGCGAATAAAAGAAATTCTATTATCAAATTTGTAGTGTCTCCATTTGTGAGAAAATACTAGATTTGTTAGTTGTTGTTTGTTGTTACCAATATTTGAAGTGTATGTTCAGCAAAAAAACTACTGCTGGACAACAAGCCCCAGTAGCAATCCCACAATTTCAGAAACAAAATAACTTAGAATTTTAATGCAAAGAAAAAAGTAGTATTGTCTTTTTTGCTTTTTTCTTAAAGGTTTTGTTTTTAAAATCCAAAGTCTCTTATTTCTTTCTAAACTCTTTAATGTTGATAAAAAAAATTCAATATAAAAAGGATATCACTAAGAAAATTCAAACTTTTTGAAGTTTGGACCATTTTACTCAAAGACGGTAAAGTGACAACTCTTCTCTTAATTAATAATCATACTTAACAGAGAACAAGATGATTGTTTTTCCTCCAGCTTCTCTCTCCTTTGTTTGAACACAAAAACGTAAATGTAAGTGGAAAAGAGAAATTCCTTAATAGTAATATGTTTTACCAACTTCACTTACGTACCTTTTAATTTTTATTAACAACTTCCCTCAGACACCTATTATTTTTTTCATCCATTTATTCATAGAACTATCAGAAACTAGAAGAAGTTGGATCACTTATCCTGTTGGACCAAATTTGGAATTAATACCTTTGAGTTGGTTTTTTTTAGGCTCTTCGACTTTTTTGTTCCTTGATGTAATTACAAGCACTTGGTAACAGGGGAGCTAGCGTATAGGTTACCTGTTCGGCTCGGCTAAATCTAATAACTTTAGTTCAAATCAATTAGATTATGCACAATTAAAGATATCTATTATCTAAAGGGCACCATTTACACAAAAACATAGCTTATCAGTAGGAGTGTACATAGGTTAGGTTGATTCGGATTTTTCAATTACCAAACCAAACCAATAAATTCAGGTTTTTCAATCTCGGTTTTTCTCGGTTTTTTCGGATTTTTTCAGGTTTTCGAATTTTTTTTCCGATAAAGTCTTCATAGCATAAAATATGCAACTTGTGATCCAAACATTTCTTTAGTCCTAGTAAGGTACAATTATATAATGTATTTTCTGAGAAAATAACACAATAATATTAGATAATTCATAGCATTGACTAAAATATTCAATAACAAAGATAATAAAATTGCATAAATCAAATATTGCTAATTAATAAGCCATAATGAAAATTAACATAAAAATACTATAAATAGGTCATGCTAAAATAAGTATAGCTAATAAGTACTATTAGTTACATAACAAAGCACTAAAGAAAGAGATAAACTATGTTATGCATTTTCATTATAAACCACTGTAGTAAAAAATAGATATCCAACACTATCGTCATTCCTAGCATTAATTGAATTTCTTTTGTTAGCATTAGTGTTAATTTGAATTTTGTTTGAGTTACTAAATTTATGGCTATAAAATTTATTTACCATTCAAGAACGTTAAGTCTAAACTTGAAATAATACGTTAAAAGATAAAACTGTGAAAAAGTTTAAAAAATTTACAAATTACATTATAATAAATATTTATATGTATAAATTTTATAAAAATTATATAAATACACTATCGGGTTGGTTTGGATTCAGTTTGACTTTTTCTAGTTAAACCAAACCAAACCAATTATGGTCGGGTTTTTTTTCAATACCAAGCCACGATCGAATTTTTTTTTCCGGTTTGACTCGGATTATCAGTTTGGTGCGGTTTATCGGTACTCATCAGCATAGTGGGTTCAACCTTTAATATTTTTAGATTGAACCTATTATAATTTTAAAATTATGAATTCATATCAATTATTTGTTGCAATTTTAATTGATTTATATATATATATATATATATAAATTCATACTCTACAAGAAAAAGTTTTAAATTCAGTTGAATCTAGTACCATTGTGTTGGATCTACCCCTGGTCATCAGGATTGTTTGCTTGGGGATTCAGGACGCGTGCTTTTTTAAAAGATTTTTTAAGTGGTTAATTAGAAAATATAAGTGTGAGCACGTGATTTTTGCCGTACCGAAATACTCTTATAAAATCAATAAAATAGCTTTTAATTAATTAATTAGCCATTTTAGGAATTTTATTACTTACATTTTTCTTGCTTGTTTAATTTTTAAGTAATTAAATCATGAAAATACAAAAAAAATATCATGCACCTCGTTTAAGATTTATTTTTACATTCATAGGATTGAATTAACAATTATTTGTTTTATAAAATTGGAAAAATTATTAAAAAATAGCTCATTTTACACTTTTCTTAATTTCAATCTTTAATTCTTAGAATCAAGTGTTATTGTAATTTTATAAATAGTTATTTAGCTTAATTTCACATTTAGGATTATTAATTATTAAGTCCTCTAGTTTTTAAAATTAAAAAGAGAAAACCCAAAACAAAAAAATAATTTTGAAATAAAGAGGAGAGAAATCTGATTGGGCCAATGTTTAAAATATACATTAAGCCCAATTGAAAATCAGACCAAGCCCAAAACCCCTTCCCTTCTTAAGTCAAGAGTGAATCTGAGCCGTTGATCTAAAATGATCCAACGGCTCGGAATTAACCCTCCCTTGCCTTATATATCCGAAAACCCTAACCCTAACCCTAAAAATCTTCCTTTCCCCCCACGCCGCCGCACCTCTTACCCCTCTAGACCTTTCCGCCGCTGCACCCCCCACCCAAAACTCGTCCAAAACTCGTCCAAACTCGGACGAGTTCAACCCACTCGCCCGTGGTCCCCCTCTCATTCTCCACGTGCACTTAACCATAACAAACATCTGACACAAGAA
Source organism: Nicotiana obtusifolia (assembly GCA_002018475.1). Lineage (NCBI taxonomy): Eukaryota > Viridiplantae > Streptophyta > Magnoliopsida > Solanales > Solanaceae > Nicotiana > Nicotiana obtusifolia. The sequence goes on from MCJB01050933.1 coordinate 29,126, forward strand.
TATTCCATCCCTTCTCTCACGCGTTTCTTTGATTTGGAGGACCAATTTCGGATAAATGGGGATCGTGGATTGGTTTGCAATCGATCCTCGCCTTCCATCTGTCCCGAGTTGGTTCTAGAAAGTGATTTAGAAGATTTTCAAATTTTTGGGATTTTTTCTTTTCTTTTCTTTTTTTTTTTTTTTACGGTTTCTTGGGGAAAAAGAGAAGGGTCCGAGAGGTGCTATATATTGGAGTTGTATTTCTGAAAAGGGGGGATTTTTCTTGAAAAAGAGAATAGGGTAAGTTCCAGATTTTCTTTCGAGATTTTTGGGGATTCTTGGTTTTTTCCTTCTAAATCTTTGTTTGTTTTTAGTTCATTCAATTTAGTCGGTTCGAATTTGAGTTTCACTTCAAAAAGATCAAAAAAAAAAAACTATATAGTGGGTAAAGGAGTATTCTGTTTCCGACACTTCTATTTCGGAATCGGAATTCAACTATGGAGTTTAATCAAGGTTTGTCGTGGAGTTGAAGTCGTCTTTCGAGGCCAGCCCGTGGTTCCTTTTAAGCCTGAGATTTCAGTAGCGGATTTTCCTTTCAAGCGCGTTGCGTGGTTTACTGCTGATTGTAATATATTTTAACGTCGAAGGGTAATCGAAATTCCAGTTTTCAGGTTCATACCTCATCCTCTACTGCTTTTATATGAATCTGAATACTAAGTTAGTATAATTTGAATGATTTACCTTCTATGCTTTGAATGTTCTTAGTTTCTTTCACATGTTGAAGTATCTTTTCAAGTTCATATTTGTTTAGTTTAAGATGATCGAGTCGCTGGCTGCGTTTGTAAATCTGTCTTCATTTGCTTGTAAGTGGTGGTTGCTACAAGTGTGGCGAGGATGGTCACTTTGCCTGCGAATGTACCAGTGGAGGTCGTTGAACATGGGTTGAAACCCTACGTTCCCTTTATCTTTTAGCCTGTTATGTTTTTGTCTGAATATGTTGCCTTTGGCAACATTTAGTATGGGTCTTTGCTACTGTTTCTTCGACTATGGTTGTTTGTTATTTTTACTTTCTGCTCATTAGTAATATCCTTATACGGTTTAGTTCAGTTTGGATCTTTTGGTAATGGGGCGTCAAGAGATTGATTTGGGTTATGTATCTTTCTAATTCTCATAGCGACAGTGATGGGCATAAAAGAAAATTGATTCATGAATTAAGCTTAGTAGTTGATTGCTAGTTTTTGGTTCATGTTAAGAGTTAAAAGATTTACTCTTATTGTTAAAGGTGAAACTGGTAACAAATGTTTACTTAGGTTTAGCACGTTTGTGATATGTGCAAGTCATTTGTGGATGAATTTTGTTTTGCTGGTGTATATCAATGTTGGTATGGGTTTTGAGGGAGATGCTGGCATAGGTTAAGAAAGGAATAGATATTGCAGATGTTACACGGTGCGAATAAGTTAATCTTGGGGGTGAGCAGTGGAAGAAGTGTACGCGTTAGTGCTATGATAAGTGTGTTCATCCATGACATTAATTAAGATTCAAGAGGGATTTGCATTTTTGGTAAAGTCATCGTTGGCAGTGGAATTGTCAGTTATTGTTTAGTCGTTGGGGAAGTTGGGAGATAGTTTCGTAGTAGGGGTTGGTGAATATTGAGGTTAATTAATTAAAACATAGAAATGGGGGTACAGGAGATGTCATGGCTCTATCATACCTTAATCCACCTATCTTCTTAACTTATTTATGTGTCGGTTTATTAGTTAGTCTGTTTGATTCTATGAGTTATCAGATGTTTGTCTATTTGGATTTTCTATGTTGTTTTATTTGGCATAAATTTATCATGAGTGTATGAGTGGGCCGTGGGGTGTGGGAAAGGCCAAAGCCTGTTAGTGATTAATTTATTTGCATGCTTTAAGACCGGGTTTGGCCAAGTACATGAAAATATTAAAAGAACAAGGTCGCGAACCGAACTTTTATTTCTCTTTTATTTTAGATCTCTTTTTCTTATTTTATCGCATTGCTCGCTAGTAGCATGTTTAGGTCGATCACATTTGGGTAGGCAATATTAGGACGTTTTATTAATTTTTGAGGCAAGAAGTTATTCCCTTAGTTAAATTTATCCGGGGAATGCCCTGAAGAACTTGTATATATTATATTCCGGGGAATGCCCCGAGCTATTTGTATTTGGAGGCCTAAAGTAAAACTCGTAGTATTTTAGTTTTAGTTTTGTTTTCCTTTTATTAGGTGGGCACGACCTCGAACCTCATGCATGTTTGTTTCTCTCTTTTGTGTTTGTTTTGTCACACCTCTTTTCGTACACTCCCCGGCGAGGAAATATATAAAAAGAGTTTTTTCCAATTAAAGTGACATTGATCGAAATGGGATTATTGAATTATTTTCATAGTCGCCACTTGAAAATTTAAATTGGTGTTCCAAGTCACCGATTTTATCCCAGATCGAGGAAAAGTTTGACTTTCATAAAGAAGTCTGCGAACCAGAAATTCTAAGTAAGGAATTCTGTTAACCCGTGGGAAGGTGTTAGGCACCCTTGAGTTCCGTGGTTTTAGCAAGGTCGCTTATTGTCACAATCGGCTTTATTATCTAATTTTAATACCTGTTATTAGCCTATAGTGCATTTCACTTCATTCCGCTTTTTCGCTTTTAAAATTATTGGAGAATTACAATGTTAATCAAAATATGTCACGAATCACGTCACATAAATGCACCCGTAATTTGCAACACCTTTTAATTAAACATCGAGATTTTGGATTTGGGTCATATAAATGCGCACCCGAAATTAGGAAGTTAAATTAATAAACTAGCGCGCCTAAAGCAAATTACGCGTTTTAGTTTCATCGAGGGCCATGAATTTTGCTAAATAGCGCACCTCGACTTTTCTAAATGTTCAATTAATGAGGGCAATATATTTGTTAATTTTGTTTGGCATGGAACGCCTCAAATTATTTTAAAGGGCCCTACTATTTAGAATTGTTAAAATCGGGTCACCTAAAAGGCACCCCCGAAATTCGTATTGTCACTATGTCACGGGAACCGTACCCACAGTGGCAACACAATTAATCTCGTTAAAGATCTAATTAATTCAAAGAGTCAAGGCTCATTTGCACTAACATTACAACTTTAATTGATTAAGAGGGCCATAGGTGATCGTTATTAATGGTATGGCGCACCTCTATTAGTTTATGAGAACTTATAACAATATGTGTTACTAAAATTCCATGTCAATGATAGACCCATTTGATTTTTGTGGACAGTGGGCTACGTTCAGTGCAGATCAATTAACTTAAACCCATTCGTAAATATAGCCAGTAATTCAAGGCAAAATCAACCTTTGAACTTCAGTTTGAATCTTCATAAGACAACCATATTATTCTTTCGAAAAAATAATTCTGGAGGAACAAGCAATATTACCAACATGACCATTACTGTCACAGTGGCAACCATACTATTTTCAGATAACTAACAACCAATTTCGGCATCAATTTTCACAAGATAGCGATAGCTACATTTGAAGGCACAATCCAGTGATACATGTTTAACTATATATGCTGCCCGAGATTTCATACTAACAGTGCATATCAAATTTCATTTCCAATTCACACTATAGATGTTTATATAGACTTTGAACAAAGGACAAGTGCTGAACCTATATATGCGGCAGTAAGTTCCCATAAGCATAAAACTGATTATTAATCACAGGTGACCAAACAATATAATTAGAATTATAACCCACTGTTCTGATAAATTAACCCCGATTCCGAGGGTATCTACGCTTCCGAGGGTATCTACGCTTCCAGCAAACAACTACTACAACATCAGTTTCCGACAGTTTCAACAATATATTTGCTAAAACAGTCAATTATCAGTTGCCAATTGATTCAAGAATAGCATCTATACATTGGTTAGGGAGAAAGGAACAGTTTAATTCTGCCTTGTCCGAGTGAACCAACAAAACTGCCATGGTTTCTTCTTAAGTTAAAAACAACCAGAACAAACCAGACGAGAACATAGCGTAGCTATTAAATAGACAGCATTAACTGAGGCCTATCACAATCTCAGTGAGTACTCAATACAGAAACGGAGTAATTAACGATGTTAAAATGAACAAAAACGAGGGACAGTAACAACCTTTCTATTAGTACAAACATCAGCTATGAAGAGGTAAGCTAATCCCAGTAAAACAGCACTTCACGCAACAGGAATGAACATAAGTGCAAATGACAGAATCGATTATATACGAAACTCCAATTAATTAGGCAACGCCTCATCATTCATATTTGCGCAATTACAAAGTGGTGTTAAACGTACCTATATAGAGCAAACTCTAAAGGTCTTTGACGGAGCGAGCAACAAACGGCAACTAACAATCGACTTTGCTACACGACTTGAAAACTTAGGCGATTATTCTACAAAAGCAAAGCAAATCCAGCAGCTAGCGATTAAAATTCCTTCTTCTGTTTTCAATATTCTTTTCTTGGTCTTTGCTTTGTTTTCCTCCCTATTCTTTTTCCTTTTCTAGTTTACTGTTTTTTCTGCTTTTTCTCCTTCACTGTTTTTCTCTCCCTCACTGTTTTCTTCCTCTCAATTTCTATCTTTTTCTTCTTTTATGTTTTTCAGACCTCTCCCCATTTTCTGTCCTTTTTTCACTCAAACCTTAGACCCCTATTTATATCCAAACCCAACCGAACTCTCCCTTCTTTTTCATTTTTCTATTTTTTTTGTTAATTTAAAGAAAAGAAATCATTACCCTCTGATCCTCCAACCCCCCACGACTCTGACACATTTAACAAAATCAAATCCCAACAGAAATCTGTTGGGATTTTTCTAGAATTACCCCTTCCCCCTTTTAGTGTTTTTATTTGCAATTACCCCCCTTTAGTTGTCTATGACCTCCTTTTAAATACTAACCACTTTATAATTTAGCCTGATTTATGTACTAGCCTACCCAAAACAAAAAATGACTATTTTTGCAACAAATCCCAGAATCCGAAAAATTGAAATTAATTAAAGAAAAGGGGTAGAAGATTGAAACTTAATAAGAAGAAAAGAATGAAAAATTAAAATGAGAATACCTCGGATTATTATCCCTGCCGATTTTATGACTAAAATAATGTTTAAACCGTGTGTTCTTGTTACGAACACACGGTTAAAACTTACTTTATTCACAAAATTTCAGTCTTGCTTTTTAATCTTCAAGTTATCGACTTTGCATGAGTAACAAAAATCGGATCTTTGGGGTTTTGGGGTGGAAAATGATGTCGATTTAGATGAGGGAGGTGACGGTGGTAGTTTGGGTGCTATTTGGGACGGGTTTTGGCCGGAGGGTAGCCGGAAAACGACCGGCGGAAGCTAGGGTGGCGTTTCGGCTGTGGGGGGTGTTGGGGGAAAGGGAGGTGGAAAAAAAACAAAAAGCAAGGGTTAGGGTTTGTTTAAGATGTTTATATATTAAGGGTAGGTTAGTTTTGGGCCGTTGATCTCATTGAGATCAACGGTCCGGATTGGGTAAGAAAGAAAAGGGGCATTTGGGCTGATGGCGAAATGGTGTGGGCCGATTGGGATTAATTAGGATTGGGCCTTTGTTCAATTTTGATTTTAATCTGGCCCAGTCCGGTTTTTAATTACTCATTCTAATTCCTTTTCTTTTTTTTTTTTTTTAATAATTTTTATAACTAGACTAATTAGTAATAAAATCCTTATCCATTTCAATGCAAAATTGATCTAATTACCTATTTATAAAATTAAAAATAATCCTTGAATTTAAAATTAAAGGAAATTGTAAAATGAATCATTTTTGTGATTTTTAATTTTTATAAGACAATTAATTACTAATTCAATCCTAAAAAATAAAAAAATATGTCCTAAATGCAATGCATAATATTTTTAGTGTTTTTCAATAATTAATTAATTAACAATTGAGTAATTAAACACCTAATAAAAATCCTAAAAATGATTAATAATTAAATAAAAAATTATTTAATAATTTTTATAAAAGCGTTTTGGGTACGGTAAAAATCACGTGCTCACAGCTGTCCCTCTTTGCTCGAAAGCACCAAGAGTTTTCGGGCAAAGACAAAATGAGCAATTTTGCGGGATTTTTGCCTATCCGAATTGAAAAGAGCTTGACCGAATCCTACTTAAAGGATTACCTACATATCCTTGGCTATGAAGGAATCAGGTCAGTGTAGTTCTGGAAGTTTTTGGTAGCTGGGACTACCAGGAAGCTGTGATTGCGTTGCTGCTGCTGTTACTGTTTGCTACGCTCCTTATTACACCAAAAAATGGAAAACAAGAAGCTAAACTAACTACGTCTAATAGCTATGAATTACAAGATTTCTATCTACGAGCTTCTTGGAACTCGATCTTGAATCTTCTTGTTCACCTTGAACTATTGACCCGCAGTCTTGACGCGAGCTTTTGCCAGTCCTAATTTGACTTAACCCTGTTCTTTAGGTGGGCTCCTGCTGGTGAAACTTGACTTGCATTCCCTCGTTATCCAGGTGGGCGCCTGCTATCACGACAATAAAACAAACAACAAACTTTCTGCCCCAGTTTAGAACTTAGGCATATCTGCGGGGACTTGAAACTTACTGCCTAAAACTTCTAAGACTTGTAGGAAAACTAAGTCTCACTATTCATGAAGATTTTGAGAAATTCAAAACTAAATCCCATTATCCAGGAGGGTCCTAAAATAAAAATTAAATCCCATTATCCAGGAGGATCCTGAAAACTTAAAACTAAATCCCATTATCCAGGCGGGTCCTGATACAAAAATAAAATCCCATTATCTAGGAGGGTCCTGAAGACTAAAACTAAATTGTATTCCCTCATTATCCAGGTGGGCGCCTGCTACTGAAACTAAAACTAAATCCCATTATCCAGGAGGGTCTTGCTACTGAAACTAAAATTAAATTCCCTTATTATCCAGGTGGGCGCCTGCTACTGAAACTAAAATTAAATCCCATTATCCAGGAGGGTCCTGCTACTGAAACTAAAATTAAATTCCCTCGTTATCCAGGTGGGCGCCTTCTACTGAAACTAAAATTAAATCCCATTATCCAGGAGGCGCCTGCTACTGAAACTAAAATTAAATTCCATTATCCAGGAGGGTCCTGTTACTGAAACTAGAATTAAATTCCCTCGTTATCTAGGTGGGCGCCTGCTACTGAAACTAAAATTAAATCCCATTATCCAGGAGAGTCCTGCTACTGAAACTAAAATTAAATTCCCTCATTATCCAGGTGGGCGCCTGCTACTGAAACTAAAATTAAAGTCCCTCATTATCCAGGTGGGCGCCTGCTACTGAAACTAAAAATGTATTCCCTCATTATCCAGGTGGGCGCCTGACTTAAAAAAAAACGAACCAAACAAAAGAAACTTTTCTACCCCAGTTTGGAACCTGGGCATATCTGTGGGGTTCAACTCTTGCTACCTAAAAGACTTCTAAGAATTAAAAAAAACTAGATCCCATTATTCAGGAGGGTCCTGAGAAATTTAAAACTAAATCCCATTATCCAGGAGGGTCCTGAAAGCTAAAAATTAGATCCCATTATCCAGGAGGGTCCTGAAAACTAAAACTAAAATCCCATTATCCAGGAGGGTCCTGAGACTCAAAAATTAAAATCCCATTATCCAGGAGGGTCCTAAAAAATTAAAATTGAGTCCCATTATCCAGGAGGGTCCTGAAACTAAAATTAAAATCCCTGAAAACTAAAATGAATTTACCTGAGCCATGCTCTCTGTTTTGGGGAGTTCTCGAGTAGCAACTTTGCTTCCCGAACCCTGGCTTTCGTGGATTGATCACTTCTACGCCTTCTGTTTCAGACAAATAAAATCTTATCAGTTTGAAACATGGTGGTTAGTTTGTGGCATCCTTGCTGGAGGTTTGCTTCTGTTGGGAAATGTACTCCAGTTTTGACTTGGCTGGGGATTTGAATGAGCACAGAGTTATTTGACCTCTGATTGGGGTCGGCTTGCATTTTCTCTGAACAACCCGAATCTCTTACCCTTGTCCATTGCATTACCCTTTTAATCTGAATGTTGTTGCATTCTTGTATTCTCCAAAACTCCAACACTTGCCTTATCGCCTGACCTTTAGTTAACTTCCCTTGCGATATGCTTGGCCAAGTTCTGTTTTATGCAATTAAGAAGCTGATAGTAAGCTTGAAATCTTTTCCCACATACTCAATATGGCTAATTCGCAAGAAACTTACAAAGATAGACTCAATAAACAAAATGTAATGATTTTGTGATCAAAAGGAGACAAAGGAAAATTGTGAACACAAACGATTATGTGGAGGAAATTTGGAAGGACTTATCTGAGGGAATTGGCCAGCTCCAGTGATCATGACATGCATTTCGGACTGATCAGCCTAATCCGTCCGACCAAACATATTCAACTCATGGCATAACTCCAACTTCAAAGACCAATCTTTCACTAATCCCGTTCCGTTTTCTATTTATCTTTGAACTCACCACCGCCTTATGGTGCCCGTAAGGGTTTTCACCAATAAGACTCTCTCATTTCAATTTTCTCTCATCTCACCATCGCCTTATGGTGCCCGTGAGGGTTTTCACCGATAAGACTCTCTCATTTTAGCTTTCTTTCATGCATCCCGAACAAAGTGTTGCCCCTGATATAAATCATATCTCCATTTTTCTTGACCCGGCATCCTCAAAGATTGATCGGAAGGTCTTTCTTTGGACCGTAATGTAGGCTTTTGGACAGGGTTAGAAAGAAAGGGGTGGCATGGAGGCTCAAAATAACTCGGATGTAACAGGGATGGAAATTACAACTTGTGGAATCAAATCTTTTCGAATCCGAAACTGCTGCCCCAGTTTTCTTTTGAGCCTGGGAGAAATTTTAATTTTTATTTTGATGAGACCGAACCGTAAGGCTGCCTACGTATCCTTAAAAGGAATCAGGTCTAACGTAGGTCAAGCCGAAAAGTTGTTTGTTTTGTTCCATTTTTCTTTTTCTTTTTTTTTTTCTTTTCTTTCTCTTTTTTTTTCATTTTCTTTTTTCTCTTTTCTCTTTTCTTTTTCATTTTCTTTTTCTCTTTTTCTTTTTCTTTTCTTTTCCTTCTTCTTCTTTTCTTTCTTTCCTTCATTTCATATTTCTGTTATTGATTCCAAAAGAGGGATTTGAACGAAAAATAAGTAAAGCTCAAAAAAGGGTAACGAGTGATAAAAGTGTTTGGATAGCTGAACAAAATGCCTTCTTCATTTCAACTTTGAACATGCCGACTACAATTGAAGATAAGCAAGAAATCATATATAGTATTTCTTAACGGCATCAGAATTGATAGCCATATCTACACATTTTCCTTCTATGTCTGTTAAGTACAAAGCACTATTTGGCAAAACTCTTGTCACAACGAATGGTCCGTGCCAATTCGGGGCAAATCTGCCTTTGACTTCCACTTGGTGAGGGAGGATATGTTTCAATACCATCTGGCCCACTTCAACTTTCCGAGGGCGTACCTTTTGGTGTGGGCCGGATCAGTTGGCAACTTATGAACTGCCAGATCAGTGCTCAGACGTGGCATCTCGTCATATGACCAAGCAAAGACATCTTGGTACTCAAACGATATTTTGATTATTTCCTCCTTCACTTGTGGTCCTAGATGCACACTTATCTTGATTTCCTAACATCATCCTGGCCCCCTAAATTGATTACTTCAGTCCCACTCAAACTGGGTTTCGGTTTCCCTTCAAATTATTTTAGCCCTTTATTGATTTGCTCAAATGCTGCTTCTTCGTCATATTCTATTTCCTCGTCATATTCTACTTCTTGTTGTTATTTCAGAATTAAATTGGCTTTTAAGACTTGGCTGAAAATTCCTCATGCATGTCATATCATTGCAACTAGCATAAGAAGAACTGTATAAAAGAACAGAATAAACGGGCGATTGCATTTCATTGAAATAAAAGGATAGAAGAGTTTGAACATCACAATAAGTAAAGCTAAAGAAAGATCCGGATTTCAACCCTGGAACAGGAAAGGAAATAAAGCAAACTACCAAGACTCCATCTTGGTGGGGAGAGGAGTAACTTCCCAATTGCTAAGCTTCACGTTTGGGCCGACAAACTGCACATCTGCTCTGCTGGAGCCTTCACCAGCCTTTACGACATTGATCTCTCCGAAAAGACTTCGGAACCCCTTGATCATCTCTGGGCATTTAACCAAATTATTTTCATTGGCCCGAATCATCGTGACAGCCTTATAAGACTTCCTGGACTCCCCGTCCTTGCAAACTATTTCAATCATATGGGGAGGCGGAGGGTTCTGGTTGATGTTCGGCGTTTTGATTGGGTGTAGTATAGATGGCTTGCCAGGGTGCCAACAAACTAACCACCTATTTGAAGAAACCTATGCTCAAAAAGCAAACGGGTTAGATTGAACAAATAACAGATAGGTAATCGCACGTCGGGGTGTGATGCACCTAAGCAGTTAAATATGTTCCTATATGTTTCACCCGGTTGCATGTTTCATCCCGGCTTTGCCTACCTCACTCAAAAGTTCTCTCTTTTTCTTTTTCTTTTTCTTTTTTTTTATTTTTTTTTATTTTTGCTCTTTTCTTCCCATCCTGCTCTTGCTCTTTTTCGTTGATCATTTTCTGGCTTTGTCTTTATTAATTAATTTTTTTTTTTACTATTTACAAAAAGGCGTCATTTTGCAAAAATTTAAATAACACGGCTACTTTTGCCAATACGGCCCTTCAGCACTTAAAAAGGGAAGATTTTAGGGCTGTGCTTGCTTGGTAGCTAAAAATTAAAATAGGAGGTCGTTTTTGCAAAAACAGCCTTCCGGCGTCCTTTTGGAGACATTTGGGCTATTTATGCAAAATGATATTACCTAGCAACTTTTATTTTCGAAATTTCCTGAAATAAAATACTTAAAAGAAGAAAGGGGGTACCCCTGGATTTTGATTTTTTTTTTTTAATTATTATTAAAGAACGACTACTTTGAAAATTTTCAAAGGTAAAAGAAAAATATTTTTTGAATTTTGTTTTATCTTTTTAAGGAAGAGAGAAAAATTTTCAATACCCTGAATTCCTAAGACTTTATTATCAAAAATCAGGAAAAAAAATATTTTTGAGCAAAATATATTTTTTGAACTCTTTTTTTGAACTTTTATTTTATAAAAGCAAGAAAAGAACACTCATAAAAAGTAAGAAAATATTTTTGAATTTTTCGTTTATTTACAAAAAGAAAAATATTTTGAGCTTTCAAAAGTGAGAAAGCAAATATTTAGCAATTTTCTTCTCTTTTTTTCATTTTAGAAAGACAATATATTTTGGACTTTAATTTTTCCAAAATTCCTTTATTTTTTCGAGTTTTTCTTTTTCTTGATCTTGAAATCAGAATTTTTCATTTTCTATATCTTCTTTTCTTTTTTTTTTTTCAAAAATTTCGACAGCATTTCGACTTATTTTGGACACCAATTTTTTTTGAAAAACGCGCAAGCAACCCTCAATTTGCTCATACCTCACCTTTCGTCATTTCAATTCTCAAATTTTCAATTTTATTCTAATAGCCGGTCAACACGCAAATCGATGCGAAATAATGCGCAAGTAGCACGAAAATTATGCATCAGTATGGTCTTTGATTTCAGGGTCACCTGTCCTAGACGGACCCAACCCCTGTGTTGAGTCCCCTAAGTCAAATGCACATGATGCAAATAAACGTTCCTACTAGAGATCCGGCATGAGGTCACGTTATTCTAAGCTGAAACCTGGGTACTGGTCTAGAGCGGTGAACCCGAGCAGACAACTCGAGCCGAGGAGGGGGCTACGTACAGGGCACCAAAAGGCCACCCGGCTTTATAACTTATCCGGCCTCTTTCTTATTCATGGTAAGACACTAACAGAATGGGACGTCACGACCAGCGTGCACGCCCCGGAGATGAGAAGAGAAAGGTTTGGAACAATTTACAGCAGTTCGTATAATATTAAAGCGGGAAAAGCAGCATTTAGCACGTTGAGTACAACAGGTAATCAAATTCAGACAAAAATCCAACAATAACAATTAATTTTAGCTCGAATTCTTGAACCCTGAACCCTGTGGTCGTGGGTTCGGGTCCCCAGCGGAGTCGCCAGAGCTGTCACATCTCTTTTCGTACACTCCCCGGCGAGGAAATATATAAAAAGAGTTTTTTCCAATTAAAGTGACATTGATCGAAATGGGATTATTGAATTATTTTCAGAGTCGTCACTTGAAAATTTAAATTGGTGTTCCAAGTCACCGATTTTATCCCAGATCGAGGAAAAGTTTGACTTTCATAAAGAAGTCTGCGAACCAGAAATTCTAAGTAAGGAATTCTGTTAACCCGCAGGAAGGTGTTAGGCACCCTCGGGTTCCGTGGTTTTAGCAAGGTCGCTTATTGTCACAATCGGCTTTATTATCTAATTTTAATACCTGTTATTAGCCTATAGTGCATTTCACTTCATTCCGCTTTTCCGCTTTTAAAATTATTGGAGAATTGCAATGTTAATCAAAATATGTCACGAATCACGTCACATAAATGCACCCGTAATTTGCAACACCTTTTAATTAAACATCGAGATTTTGGATTTGGGTCACATAAATGCGCACCCGAAATTAGGAAGTTAAATTAATAAACTAGCGCGCCTAAAGCAAATTACGCGTTTTAGTTTCCTCGAGGGCCATGAATTTTGCTAAATAGCGCACCTCGACTTTTCTAAATGTTCAATTAATGAGGGCAATATATTTGTTGATTTTGTTTGGCATGGCACGCCTCGAATTATTTTAAAGGGCCCTACTATTTAGAATTGTTAAAATCGGGTCACCTAAAAGGCACCCCTGAAGTTCGTATTGTCACTATGTAACGGGAACCGTACCCATAGTGGCAACACAATTAATCGCGTTCAAGATCTAATTAATTCAAAGAGTCAAGGCTCATTTGCACTAACATTACAACTTTAATTGATTAAGAGGGCCATAGGTGATCGTTATTAATGGTATGACGCACCTCTATTAGTTTATGAGAACTTATAACAATATGTGTTACTAAAATTCCATGTCAATGATAGACCCATTTGATTTTTGTGGACAGTGGGCTACGTTCAGTGCAGATCAATTAACTTAAACCCATTCGTAAATATAGCCAGTAATTCAAGGCAAAATCAACCTTTGAACTTCAGTTTGAATCTTCATAAGACAACCATATTATTCTTTCGAAAAAATAATTCTGGAGGAACAAGCAATATTACCAACATGACCATTACTGTCACAGTGGCAACCATACTATTTTCAGATAACTAACAACCAATTTCGGCATCAATTTTCACAAGATAGCTACATTTGAAGGCACAATCCAGTGATACATGTTTAACTATATATGCTGCCCGAGATTTCATACTAACAGTGCATATCAAATTTCATTTCCAATTCACACTATAGACGTTTATATAGACTTTGAACAAAGGACAAGTGCTGAACCTATATATGCGGCAGTAAGTTCCCATAAACATAAAACTGATTATTAATCACAAGTGACCAAACAATATAATTAGAATTATAACCCATTGTTCTGATAAATTAACCCCGATTCCGAGGGTATCTACGCTTCCAGCAAACAACTACTATAACATCAGTTTCCGACAGTTTCAACAATATATTTGCTAAAACAGTCAATTATCAGTTGCCAATTGATTCAAGCATAGCATCTATACATTGATTAGGGAGAAGGGAATAGTTTAATTCTGCCTTGTCCGAGTGAACCAACAAAACTGCCATGGTTTCTTCTTAAGTTAAAAACAACCAGAACAAACCAGACGAGAACATAGCGTAGCTATTAAATAGACAGCATTAACTGAGGCCTATCACAATCTCAGTGAGTACTCAATACAGAAACGGAGTAATTAACGATGTTAAAATGAACAGAAACGAGGGACAGTAACAACCTTTCTATTAGTACAAACATCAGCTATGAAGAGGTAAGCTAAACCCAGTAAAACAGTACTTCACGCAACAGGAATGAACATAAGTGCAAATGACAGAATCGATTACATACGAAACTCCAATTAATTAGGCAACGCATCATCATTCATATTTGCGCAATTACAAAGTGGTGTTAAACGTACCTATATAGAGCAAACTCTAAAGGTCTTTGACGGAGCGAGCAACAAACAGCAACTAACAATCGACTTTGCTACACGACTTGAAAACTTAGGCGATTATTCTACAAAAGCAAAGCAAATCCAGCAGCTAGCGATTAAAATTCCTTCTTCTGTTTTCAATATTCTTTTCTCGGTCTTTGCTTTGTTTTCCTCCCTATTCTTTTTCCTTTTCTAGTTTACTATTTTTTCTGCTTTTTCTCCTTCACTGTTTTTCTCTCCCTCACTGTTTTCTTCCTCTCAATTTCTATCTTTTTCTTCTTATCCCACCATCGCCTTACGGTTCCCGTGAGGGTTTTCACCAATAAGACTCTCTCATTTTTCAATTTATGCACCCCGAACACGATTTTGCCCCTGATACAAACCATATTCCCATTTCGCTTGACCCGGCATCCTCAAAGACTGATCAGAAGGTCTTTCTTTGGACCGTAATGTGGGCTTTTGGATATGGTTAGAAGAAAGGGTGTCATGAAGGCTCAAAGTAATTTAAAATGAAATAGGGGTTAAAATTACAACTTTTGGAATCAAATCTTTTACGAATCCAAACTTCTGCCCCAGTTCTTTTGGGTTTGGGGAAAATTTAAATTTTTATTTTGGTGAGACCGAGCCGTGAGGCTGCCTACGTATCCTTAAAAGGAATCTGGTCAAACGTAGTTCAAACCTAAAAGTTGTTTGTTTTTGTTCCATTTTCCTTTCCTTTTTTTTTTCTCTTTTTTTTTCTCATTTTCTTTTTCTCTTTTCTCTTTTCTTTTTCATTTTCTTTTTCATTTTCTTTTTCTCTTTTTCTTTTTCTTTTCTTTTCCTTCTTGTTCTTTTCTTTCTTTCCTTCATTTCATATTTCTGTTATTGATTCCAAAAGAGGGATTTAACGAAAAATAAGTAAAGCTCAAAAGGGTAACAAGTGATAAAAGTGTTTGGATAGCTGAACAAAATGCCTTCTTCATTTCAACTTTGAACATGCCGAGTACAATTGAAGATAAGCAAGAAATCATATATAATATTTCTTAACTGCATCAGAATTGATAGCCATATCTACACATTTGCCTTCTATATCTGTTAAGTACAAAACATCGTTTGGCAAAACTCTGGTCACAATGAATGGTCCATACCAGTTCGGGGCAAATTTGCCTTTGGCTTCCGCCTGATGAGGAAGCATGCGTTTCAATACCATCTGGCCCACTTCAAATTTCCGAGGGCGTACCCTTTTGTCATAAGCTGGATCAGTTGGCAACTTATTGGACTACCAAATCAGTGCTCAAACCTAGCATCTTGTCATATGACCAAGCGAAGACGTCTTTGTACTCAAACAATGTTTTGATTATTTTCTCCTTCACTTGTGCACACACTTATCTTGGTTTTCTCAACATCATTCCGGTCCCCTAAATTGATGGCTTCAGTCTCACTCAAGTTAGGTTTCAGTTTTTCCTCAAATTGTTTTGGCTCTTTA
Source organism: Nicotiana obtusifolia (assembly GCA_002018475.1). Lineage (NCBI taxonomy): Eukaryota > Viridiplantae > Streptophyta > Magnoliopsida > Solanales > Solanaceae > Nicotiana > Nicotiana obtusifolia. The sequence continues at coordinate 44,706 of MCJB01050933.1, forward strand.
CTGATTTGCCCAAAATGCTGCTCCCTCATCATATTCTATTTCCTCGTCATATTCTACTTCTTGTTGTTATTTCAGAATTAAATTGGCTTTTAAGACTTGGCTGAAAATTCCTCATGCATGTTATGTCACTGCAACCAGCATAAAAAGAACTGTACGAAAAAATAAAATAATCGGGAGATTGCATTTCATTGAAAACAAAGGATAGAAGAGTTTGAACATCACAACAAGCAAAGCTAAAGAAAGATCCAGATTACAACCCTGGAACAGGAAAGGAAATAAAGCAAACTACCAAGACTCCTTCCTGGTGGGGAGAGGAGTAACTTCCCAATTGCTAATCTTCACTTTTGGGCCGACAAACCGCACATCTGCTCTGCTGGAGCCTTCACCGGCCTTTACCATATTGATCTCATTGCCAAGACTTCGGAACCCCTTGGTCATCTCTGGACCCTTAACCACATTATTTTCATTGGCCTGAATCACCATGACAGACTTACAAGACTTCCTGGGCTCTCCGTCTTTGCAAACTATTTCAATCATATGTGTCTCTTCATGGGAAGGCAGAGGGTTCTGGTTGATGTTTGGCGTGTCGGGGATTTAGACAACGATTTGATTTGTATCAATGAGCTCTTGAATTGCTTGTTTCAAATTCCAACACTTCTCTATGTCATGGCCTGGAGCATCAGAGCAGTAGGCACATCTTAGAGAATAATCAAGGTTCTTTGGAGGAGGATTTGGTATTTTTGATTCAATTGAGCTCAAGACGTCCAATTGCCTTAACCTTTGGAATAGGCTAGCGTAGGATTCTCCAAGCGGGGTAAAAGATTGTTTCGGCTGTTACTTTTCTCTCCTATACCCAGGCCTTGGTCGGAAGTGCGGACCATCGGGGTTTTGGTAAGGTTGTGGGGATGAGTAAGCATTTTGTGGAGCTAGGTAGGTATTCTGTGGGACAGGGGCACGCCATTGTGGATAAGGAGGGGGTTGAGTGTATGACTGGGCATGGTGAACGAAATATTGGGGTGGTTGGGATAAATCCTGGGGGTTTTGCGGGGAAAAGTAGTGTTGAGGTGTGTTATATGGAGTTTGGGTGTAAGTTTGAGGTCGAGGGCGTGGATAGGTATATTGGCGAGGTGGACCTCTCTTACCTTGCCATGACCCGGAGACAAACATGGAATCATCTTCCTTCTTCTTCCTTCCTAACAAATTCCCTGTACCACTCTGGATTGCTTGAGTGGTTGCCTTTATAGCAGAATAATTCATAATCTTGCTGGATCTAAGTCCCTCTTCTACCATCTCTCCCATTTTTTCTACATCATTGAAAGACTTACCAATGGCGGAGATCAAATGGCCATAGTAAGTGGGCTCCAAGGCTTGCAGAAAGTATTTGACCATCTCATCTTCTTCCATCGGAGGATTGACTCGGGCAGCTTGCTCCCTCCAACGGAAACCATATTCTCTAAAGCTTTCACCAGTTTTCTTTTCCACCTTGGTCAGAGATAGGCGGTCTGGAACAATGTCTATGTTGTACTAAAATTGTCGGGCAAAAGCCTGAGCCATGTCATCCCAAGTGTACCACCTGTTACTGTCCTGGCGGGTGTACCATTCTAGAGCCGCCCCACTCAAACTTTGGCTAAAGTAAGCCATCAGCAGTTCATCTTTTCCTCCAGCACCTCTCATCTTGCTGCAGTAACCCCTTAAATGGGCAACGGGATCTCCGTGTCCGTCATACAAGTCGAACTTGGGCATCTTGAACCCAGCAGGCAGTTGGACATCAGGAAACAAGCAAAGATCCTTATAGGC
>MCJB01050933.1:47579-60036 GCA_002018475.1 Nicotiana obtusifolia
TTTTTTTTTTTTTTTGGATTTTATATATTTTTTAATTTTTTTCGAAATTTTCCCAATTTTCTCTTTTTCAATTTATAGATTATAAAAACTAATTATTTTTTGCAATTATAAAATTATTTTGTTCCTTTCTGGAAAAACAAATTAATTTGGACATTGATTTTTTAGAAAGGTTCTTTTTCCCTTTTCTTTAAGCAATTCGCCTTATTTCGGACCCCAGGTTTTAAAAGATGCAACGACCCTTAATTTATACATCGCCCTTTATTTCTCGATTTTTAATCTAATGACCGGTCGACACGCAAACTGAGATGAAAATGCACAAATAGCACGTAAATTAATGCATCGGATCAGTCTTTTAATTCAAGGTCACCTGTCCTAGACGGACCCAACCCCTGTGTTGAGTCCCCTAAGTCAAATGCACATGATGCAAAAATAACGTTCCTACTTGGGATCTGGCATGAGGTCACGTTATTCTAAGTCAAAACCTGAGTATTGGTCTAGACTGGTGAACCCGAGCGGACAACTCGAGCCGAGGAGGGGGCTACGTATAGGGCACCAAAAGGCCACCCGGCTTTGTAGCTTATCCGTCCTCTTTCTTATTTTATGGTAAGACACTAACAGAATGGAACGTCACGGCCAGCGTGCACGTCCCGAAGATGAGAAGAGAAAGGTTCGGAACAATTTACAACAGTTCAAATAATATTAAAGCGGAAAAAAGCGGCATTTAGCACGTTGAGTACAACAGGTAATTAAATTCAAACAAAAAGCCAAAAATAATAAATAATTTCAGCTCGAATTCTTGAACCCTGAGCCAGAGATTCTGGGTTCCGTCCCCAGCAGAGTCGCCAGAGCTGTCACACCTCTTTTCGTACACTCCCCGAGAGGAATATATAAAAAGAGTTTTTTCAATTAAAGTGACAATGGTCGAAATGGGATTATTTGATTTATTTCAGAGTCGCCACTTGAAAATTTTAAATTGGTGTTCCAAGTCACCGGTTTTATCCCAAATCGAGGAAAAAGTTTGACTTCCTTAACGAAGTCCGCGAACCAGAAATTCTAAGTAAGGAATTCTGTTAACCCGCGGGAAGGTGTTAGGCACCCTCGGGTTCCGTGGTTTTAGCACGGTCGCTTCATTGTCATAATCGGCTTATTATTTGATTTTTATACCTGTTATTAACCTATAATGCATTTTTGCCTCATTTTACCTTTCCGCTTTTAAAAAAAATCAGGAATTGCAATGTCAATCAAAATGTGTCACAAATCACGTCACATAAATGCACCCGTAATTTGTAACATCTTTTAATTAGATATCGGGATTTTGAATTTGGGTCACATAAATGCGCACCCAAGTTTAGGAAATCAAATTAATAGACTAACGCGCCTAGAGCAAATTACGCGTTTTTAGTTTGTCGAGGGCCATGGAATTTGCTAAATAGCACGCCTCGATTTTCTAAGTGTTTAATTAATGAGGGCCATATATTTGTAAATTTATCTGGTATGGCACACCTCAAATTAATCTTAACATTTTTATTATTTAAAATTATTTAAATCGGGCCACCTAGAAGATACCCCCGAAGTTAACACTGTCACTATGTCACGGGAACCGTACCCATAGTGAGAGCGTAATTAATCGCGCTTAAAACCGAGCTATCAAAGTTTGTAGCGTGAAAGACTTACTTACTCTAATATTACACTCAATTAATTAAGAGGGCCATCCGTGATAGTTATTAACTATATGGCACACCTCTACTAATTTGGTCTATCTTATTAGCATTGCGTAATGTCGAATAGTGAAATGGAACTTAAATATAAAAATGTTCTCCATGCAAGTTCATGTATTAATGTTGGCCCAGCACTGTAAAGCAAACATTTTTTTTTCTTGAGGTTGCCGTACATCTTGCAGAAAATAGCCTTGGATGGTTGTAACTTAATTTAATTTGAGAGATAGCCTAAACAGTTTCGAATATAGCCAACAATACGCGCAATTGACTTCACCGTAAATTCAAATAATATATTTAGTCATTTGCTGATAATATGAGTTACAATTATGAGACGTTCGAGCATACCTACAAAATCAGCGAAAAGATCCTAACGAGACAGTGGCGTGCAAGAGACGACAGCAACACTTGGAATCACAGCTTATTCTCTTTTTCCTTTCTAATCCCTAATTTTCAGAACGAAAACTCTCTCCTCAAAAAACTCTCACTGTTTTCTCTGTTCCTTCTCCTCGCAATTTCTGTCTATTTTCCTCTCTGTTTTCTCTGTTTCTCAATTCCCTCTGTTCTACTGTTAAAACGACCTCCTCTATCCCTCAACAAACAGACCCCTTTTTATAATAGGACCGACCTTTTCTCCTCTCAATTTCTTTTCTGTTTTTTTTAAACAAAAGAAAAACAGAAAATCATTACACTTAGACCTTTCCCCACTCCCCCACGATTCTGATAGATTTTCCAACCCCAAATCCCAACAGAAATCTGTTGGAATCCTTTTAGAATTACCCCTTTTACCCTTTAAGTATTTTATTTACAATTACCCCCCTCTAGTTGTCCCTAAACTCCTTTTAAATACTAGCCATTTTATAAACTAACCTCTTTTTTAAAAAAATTTACGGATTAGCCCAAGCTAACCTAAACTCGGCTACCTGTGCAAAACCCTAACAAAATCAGAAAAATTGAAAGGAAATAGAGAAGGAGTAGAAGATGATGTCGCGAAATAAAACAAAGAGAAAAAGAAAGTGTTACCTTGAACTAATTCCTTAACCTTGGCGATTTTGTGACAAAAATAAAGTTTAAACCGTGTGTTCTTGTCAAGAACACACGGTTAAAACTTACTTTTGTTCAAAACTCGATTTCACTCTTCAAAGTTTCGATTTTTACATGTGTTTTTTCGGGTTTTTGGGTATTTTGGCGGATAAGAGGGTCAATCGAAGTGGGGAAAGTGACGGGGGTGAGTTAGGGAATGATTTGGGTTGATTTGGCCAGAAACAATGGCCGGAAACAGTGGGCGGCGACGGGTGCTAGGTTGGGCGGCTAGGGTTCGGCGGCTAAGGGAGCGTTTGGGCGGACAAAATGAAAATGGGGGTAGGGTTTAGTTAAGATGGTTTTATATGGGGGTGGGGTAGATTATGGACCGTTGATCTTGTTGAGATCAACGGTCCAGATGTAACCGGACTTAACCTAGAGTGCCACGATTTGGGCTGGTTTTTAACCGGATTGGGCTTATGTGGATTAAATGATTTGGGCTGGTTTGATTCCAGCCCAATCCGATTTTCCTTCTTTTACTTATATTCCTTAATCATTTATTTTATATCTCTTTTCAATTTTAATAAATAGATTACTTAGTGACTAAAATTTAATTTCTTTAAAATGTGACATTAAACTAAATTAACTACTTATAAAAATTATCATAATGCTAGATTCTATGATTTAAACATTAAAACTAAAAAAAATGTAAAAATGCACTATTTTTTTATGATTTTTCCAATTTTATGAAATCAACAATACTAACTTAGTCTTAAAATGTAAAAACAAATCCTAAATACAATGCATGATATTTTTGAGTATTTTCATGAATTAATTAATTAACAAATGAGTAATTAAACCTAATAACACCCTAAAATGACTAATAGTTAATTAAGAATTAAATGATTTTTAATAAAGGTAATTCGGGTATGGTAAAAACCACGTGCTCACACTTACTAGATCTCTTTTTATTTCTTCAAAACAGGAAGGAATAATTTTTTTTTTAGAGATAACTCTTTTTTTCATTTGAAGTCGTCTAGTGACTTGCTGGAATGGACTCAATTCTTCCATTTCGACATTGGTCGTCTTTTCTTATGTGCTATAAGCTTCAATCTTATTTTTAATTTTTCAATAATCTCTTGACCATGAATTTTTCTTGTTTGGTCTGATTGAAGTGATTTGCTCCAGAATTTCACATAAAAAATTCTGTTTAAGCATTGGAATCCTTCCCTGGTTTGACTAACTTCTACATCCAATTTCATAATCCATGGAATAGAGAATTCTACGAAAAAATACATTGTTGTTATGCCATCAAAAGAGATATTATTATTTTTGTAATGCAATAATTTTGGGAGATATATCTATCCATTAAATATATAAACTCTTAAAAATTGGTGGTAGTATTTTCAAAGATGGACCATATGATATCCATCATTTACAGAACCAATTTGGTATCTGTTGTTCAAATATATTGGAACATAATTTTATGAACCAAGAGTGTTTCCTATTAGGATTCTTATATAAGAAAGTTTTATAAAAAACTTCCGCTATAATCCCAATAATTGAACTTTACCGATACTTTCTGTTCTGGATGAATATATTCTCTTTCTTTAATGTACTAATTCCCCGTTCATCTGAGGCTATTATCTTCTTTATAATAATCTTAGAGAAATTATAAATTCTCTTTATATTAGCTGGATAAAAATGCTGAATGTTAGATGAACAAGTAGATGAAAGGATTAGCTCATAATTCATCTTGTATTTATAAGCAGTGGTAGCATATGATGTTGTATCAAAATACTTGGTCATGAATGCCAAGGGTTATCCTTCCATTTCAGGTCGGACTGTTCTAAAAGAATTATTAACTTTTTTTGCCCCTTCTGGTTATAAACCTCAATGTTATCATGGCTATCGTCTGCCAATGCTGAGGAATATGATGGAGGATTGTTGTCTGTGTCTTGTTTGGACTTCATAAAATCTAAATTTTTTTGGTACATTGGGTGGTCTGTATTAAGATCTGATGTTTCAGCGGTATCGACAGCTATTAGCTGCTAATTTCTTATCTGGGCAAGGATATTTCCTCTGCCATTGGAGGATGCCGGTTATCTTTCTCGTCCCCTCCCTCGAGGAGGTCTATATGCAGGTCTCATAATCTGTCAAAATATTAAAAGAGTTATTAACTCAAATATTCTCTAGTAAGAAAGCCAGGGAGACTATTATTTGTCCCTTTTTTTATAAATAATCTCAAAATCAAATGAAGCTAACAAGGCTTGCCATCTTGCAAACATCTGTTTAGAAACATCATGTTTACAATCTTCATTAAAGATGAATCTTGCTGCTTGGCAGTCAGTTTTTATTAAAAACTTCTGATTATATAAATCAGTTTGAAATTTTAATAATTATTTTATCATAGCAAGGATTTCCTTAGCCACAGTAGCATAATTCTTTTGGGAATGATTCCATTTTCGCGAATAGAATTGAACAAGATATTCTTGCTTATTAGTCAGAGAATATTATTTTAATATTCCACCAATTTCAATCTCTGAGGCATCAGTTTTAACTACTTTTGCCCAACTTGGATTAGCAAGTGTAAGACATGGAAGGTTATTAACCTTCTGCTTAATTAGCGTGACTGCTATAGTATGATTATTAGTCCAAGCTTTCGGATTTTTCTTCAATCTTTCATAAAGAATTGAAGTATCCTTAGGTAGGTCCTTTATGAAAGGATAAATATAATTAAGGCTTCCTAAAAACCTCTGGAGCTGAGTTTTATCAATTATCACATTAGGAAATTTGGATGCAAATTTAATGCTCCTTTGGATCGGAACTATTCTTCCATTCTGAATATTATGACCTAAGAATCTTATATTAGTCTGGAAAAGGGTCATCTTTGGTTTAGAGATGACTAAAGCATTTTGAATTATGATTTTTCTAAAAAGATCCAAATGTTCAAAATGAATCTCAAAAATACTAAAATATCATAAACAATTATAAAATTTGTGTAAGGCATAAAAATATCATTCATAATTTTCTGAAATTCAGAAGGGGCATTTTTTAAATTGAATGGCATGACATTCCATTAATATTGATCTATTGGGACATTGAAAGCAGTTTTATATCTATCTAACTCCAATATCTGAATTTGCCAATAACCAGATTTCAAATTAAAATTTGAAAATATTATGGCATCATGAAATCTATCCAATTAATCTTTTTATTAGGGTTTGGATATCTTATCCATTTTAAAGCTTTATTAAGGGGTTTATAATTAATAACTAACCTTGAAAATCCTCGTTCCAGTTCAGCATGTATATTAACATAAAAAACAGTACAAGACCATTTAGACCTTGAAGGCCTTACAAGACCTTTCTGCAACAAAGAATCAATTTCTTTTTTGCATAATTTTAAATATTCTGAATTCATTTGGAAAGGTCTAGCTTTAGTAGCAATATTATCCTCCGAAAAGTCTTCTTCATAATGAAGATTAACTATATGCCTTTTCCTATTCCAAAATTGATTTGGATGGTCTCCACAAATTTGTAAAGCAAACTGATTTTTTAATAAATTAATTTTTTCAATGAGTTAAGAGTTTTTAAATCCTGTTCAATTGTAAGACTGCAAATCTCATTTAAAAAAAATTAATTTGTCTATATTTTGCAATAATATTATTAAAAATGATCTCATCTAAAAATCTTTGGACTGGTTGAGTTATAAACTCGAAAGTAATTGCTTTTCCATTAAAAGTTCCTGTGAAACTATGGGTGTCCCAATTAGTAAAAGGAATTATTTGGTGAGAAAATGGGACTCTTAATATTATATCTTGGTGAATATATTTTACTAAAACAGAACTTTCTGGTATACATACATTGTTCTGGAAAATATAAGCTTTATATAAAAAATACCCATTTGGTGACCACTGGTATTTTTAATCTGAGTAATCTTGAAAGTATTATTCCTTCTTTAATACAGTTTAGATCGGCACCACTATCAAATAAAGCAACAAACTCTTTTTTGAAATTATAATCTATTAAAAGAGTAACTTTTATTAAAAACTTTTGAGCACTAAATAGCTGAAGTTTCTATAAAAACTCATTATCAGCAATATTTACAGTTCTTAGAAAATCATATTTTACTCTATTCTTTGAGGTACTAGCATCGAAACCTTCTTCAGTAATACCAGTACTAAATTCTTGGCTTGTAGACACATGAAAATTTTTTAGTCTGATAATTCTCTTGTCTAAGGCTATATTAGAAGCCTTTAAGCCTGAGATTTCTCCTTTGAGATTATGAATCTCATTTTTCAAATCTTGTACAGTTTGGAATTTTTCCTTCAAAATCCTTTTAATCTCAGACATTGTATATGGTCCCTTTTGAAAAGGAATTTCTTCAATCTCAGGGCTTTTAGGAATATTATCCTTAATATTGTCCACCTGATTAATTATCTGGGACCTTAACTCTGGGTCTTTAATAACCATGAGAAGCTCTAGTAAACTATCATTGGTCAGGATATTGACTTCTAAGTCCTTAAATTGAGAATAAATATTAAAAAAACTCATCATCAATGTCATTGTTACAACACTAATCTTGATTCTGTTTGCAGGGTCCACATTCACATTCATCATCTGAAGGAAGGTATTCCTCCTCCTGTAGAGACCTTAAATCTTTATCAGTTGATGAATCTTGTCTATCACTATTCCCCGGTGAATTATCCCGAGAAGAATTTTATAAAGAGTCTTTAATATTATCATCTAGATCAAGGTTCTCAACTTTATCTTTGACCTTACAATCTCTAGCATAATGGCCTATTCTGCCACATTTGTAGCATGCATTAGGCGTATTGGATTTTATAAAATCCTTTCTATGTTTATAAGCCTTTCTTCTCTTATCCTTCTTCTCATATCTCTTATTCTTATCAGAAGATCCTCTATTTTTCTTTCTATACCTATAAGGTTCTTGTAAAAGGGTCCATGTAGCTCCGTTGAAGCGATCCAGTCTAAAATAGTATCAGAGCCGTATGAAAGGATAGAAATAGGTGCTAAGTTCAACACAATTTAATCTAATGAATATCATTAGAAAGCAAACTACTGTTAAAAATAGTAGGAAGGAAGAATATGATATGCTCAACAATTAGACTTTCTTAATAAATAGATGATTCCTAGAACCCGACCTAAGGTTATATACCAACTAGGTACCTTTGAAAAATTAGGTTTAAAACAAGTAGTTAAAACTACTGAAGAGACTATCACAGTAAATAATGATCATGCTACTTTTAGATTATTATCTGAAAATGATTTAGCCCCTTATAGGAAAACTCATAGATTTTCGCATATTAACGATTCCTAGAATCCAACCTAAGGTTATATACCAACTATATATATATATACATATATATATATATATATATATATGTATATATATATATATATATGAAAGCATTTAAGATTTGTTTTAAATATCTTGGACTTTGGAGATCTAATTCCAGAAGATGTCCGTCGACAAAACATAAAATTTAAAATAAAAAGGTTTTAGTAAGAGAGAAAATTGGGTGTTTCTTGGAAGCTTACCGTGCACGCATGGGCAAAGCAAGTTGCCTAATTGGCTATACCTAATTGACTAAGTAGTTGAGTAGTTGTAAATTGAAATGTGCTTTTAACATTATTTTAATATTTTTTTAAATGTGCTATTTTAGTTTTGTTTGGTCAAGCTGAATGTGAACGAGGAAGTCAACTTCAGATAGAAATTAACTTTCTATACCTTCTCTTTCCTTTTGTCTTTATCAACCGTCTTGGTTTATTACTATTATCCACATTTTCAAATGATTAGGCTTTGTCTTTTTTACTCTCCGATTCATTTTAATTGATTCTTTTGCCATTTTCATACATATTAAAGAATTCATCTTTTAATATTAATTAACAATAAAATTAATCATATTAACTTTAATTTATTCATTAAAAATATAATAAATACTCCTAGTCTCTATACTCCAAAGACAACTCTGAAAAAAAGAAGTTAACACTTTCTTGATATCTAAACAAATTGAATATTATAAATCACAAAAGAAAGGCTAAAAAATCAATTAAGGTGGACTAGATGGGATATTATTCTAGTTTCGTTTAAGTGCTAGGCTCCCAAGCATATGTGTGAGAACATGAAAACATTAAAAACTTATCCGTACTCAATATTTATATCACCTTATAATAATTAATAATAAATTTAGGAGAAAATGTATATTATTTAATTATAATCTAGTGACAATCATATTTACAAAAAATATATTTTATGTATTTATTAAATTAGTATAACCAACGTGTGCCGATAAGTTTTACTAGATGATTAAAAAATACGTTTTAGTTAAGCTTATAATCTGATAAAACTTTTTTATGTAGTTTATAATTTATTTGTGTGTTTGATAAATAATTGCTTAGTAATAAGTCGTAATACCAACTTATCATTTTTCAACTTATATAGCTAGATCAATTAAATAAACATAACGCAAAAAATTTAAAAAAAAACAAACGTAAAGATGAAAATTAAAGGTTGGAGAAAATCAACGCCATAAAGTATTGAACGTCACTGGCCGCATGTTACCTTCCGAAAATTATGTTTATATCACCCTAAATTATCGCATATAGTTGAAGCCGTAACTATTATACAAATACATCCAGAAATCTTGTCACATGTTCTGACAGTTGACAAATTGATAAAACTTATTCTTGTCGTTCAATTGTTCACAAATTCTCATGAATTGACAAAATTTACTACCATCTTTATCCTACCTATCATATTTCAGTTGGCCACAAATCTTGTAGAATAGGAAAGACTGCCATTTTTACCCGCGTTACGGATCAATTTGGGTTAAAATGCAGTCCAAATTTAGATAAACTGAAATAGTCTGGATCAAAATAGATTGAATTCAATAAATAAGCGGCTCAATAATCTGTCCAATCTTGAACGAATTGAATAGATTAAATACGTTTAGGATCAAATTACCACCTATAGTTTTGAGCATTTACGAAGGAGCAACGAAGAAGAGGAATTGGAGAAGCAGCAAATGAAATGAGTTTACTTGGGCAAAAGTTTATGAAACTGAGACAAATAGTAATCCCTCTGTTCTAATTAAGATGACACATTTCTCTTATCGAGCGTCAATTTAACATAACTTTGAAGCTAAATTAAATTAGTTTAACTTAGTATTTTAAAATTAAAATTTTAAATATTCAAAAACTACACGAAAAGTACTATACATTGTAATTTTTTCTCCTGTTAATATGATAACAAAATATATTTTAAAATATTATTCAAATTTCACATAATTTGACACTCGATAAACGAAATGTGTCATATAAATTAAAATGCAGGGGGAAAAGAGGGGTGGGGCTTTGTTCTGGGGGGGCCGCCTTGCGCAGCTTTCGCCATTCCCACCCGGGAATCACTTCACTCCAGCGCCTACGTTTAATAATAATAAGGGCTTTTTTTCTAGCGTTTTCCCTTCCCAGTCACCTATGAGAGGGGGTTCACAGGGCTTGGCTGTCTTTGTTAATAAGCAAATGGGTAAGTAAGCGCAAACAGTACGAATCTCTTTCTGTATTCAAGCCTTCGTGCTGTAAAACGACAGATTGGTAATGAAAGGCCTTCTGCAATAGTGATCTATCCCGTCAATCCCACCCGCGAGCTATCCATTCTAACCTGTCTTTGCCTAGCAAGATACGTCTAGTTCTCCCTCCGCGCTAAACCAGCCTTTTACCCTAAAGAATAACTGGATTTAGGGATTTCTTGCTTTCCGGGGCATATCTGCCCTGATCTTTCCTATAGACTCAAGAGTGATCGTAGTATGTCACGTCGTCTCGTCCCCGCTGCATCGAACCTATCTTTTTCGCTTGTCCAGTAACCTCTTCTTTCTCAAAAAGAAAAAGTAGGAACTCTTGCCTATCGTCCACTTCGGTGACTCCAACCCCGGAAAGATGATCTCTTCCACTAACCTCTTCGAATTCTGCTGTGCCGGTGCACAAAGCAAGCACACAACGACTGCGTAAATCTTTGGTCTGTCTATCATTGCCCATGTTGGCGAAGGTAGGCCTTCTTTTCTTTCAATACTAGCTAGTAGTGAAGACTCTTCTTGCTCACCTTTCTGGGATAGGGTTAGGTGCACCTCTCGCCCAGTGGGAAGAGTCCGCTGTCTAACATCTGTCGTATCTTGTTCGTGTTCGGTGACCTTCGCTGAGGTTTTTGATCTACCTCCACCTGGACAGAAAGACCGATTGAAGCTTAACTGTTCCCTGGGATTGGCTTTGGGCTTTCGGCGATTCAATCCGACATTTCATTTCCCCCTTCATCATTTGGTTCCTGCTCGTGCCCGGATAGAGAATGGGCACGACTCCCCCTCTCCCCGTTCGCTCAGCTCTGCGAAGGCCTTTCGGAGATTGACCTTTCTTTCTCTTCTTCCCGGTCTGATCGGCCCCCCCGTTCTGGAGCCAGCGGGTTCTGAATGACCTCCCTCCCTCGAGGTAGAGTTCGTTTTGTAATAGGAGCCCCGTTGGGCTTTTACGGAGCTTGGCCTGCTTTCGCATTAACTCACCATTTGGTGATTTGGTACCCTTAGAAAGTGACAACGGATGACTTCCATTACTAAATGGAAGAACTTTTCAATGATCCAGAGAAACGTGTGGTTTCTGAACCCATTGAGATGACCCAAGAATTTCGCTATTTCGATTTTGCGTATTGTACCGCCTGGAAAGAGGTTCGCTAGCCTTTTTCTTTCCCTGCACCTAAAATCTTTTTTTTGAGCCTTCGCTATCGTGGGCTAGATGGATAGCTAGTAGTTATGAGCAGCAGTCCCCTGACTATAGATAGGAAAAGATGTAGAGGTGCGTGCCACACTCACGAGGGACTGAGAAGTTGACGAAGTAGCGAGTTAAATGAGAACTCAAACTTTCTATTCTATCTCGGACCCAGCTGCTACTGAGAAAGTATTAGGAAATACGAAGATTCAAGAGGCAAGAAAGGGATTGGATAAAGGTTCGGATCGAAGATCTTCGCGAGACATGAAGTAGCTCGAACGAATGTGAGAGGAGGATCAAAAGACAGATTCTCGCGAATTGGCGGATTCCGGGTATTCGCGTCAGTCAATGGATTTGCATTTCTTTCGTTCGGGCTGTGCCCTTCAAGTGCTCCGGTCTTTGACGATCCAGTCTTAGCTAGCAAGTGTATGGACTCATACTTTGAGGACTCCCTAGTGTGCCAGATAGCGCCGGATTTTTCGGGATTTTTCTTTCTTAGAATTGGAAGAAAAAGATTGAAATGACTGTTCCAAATTTCACCTATACCTTTCTTTGAGACAACGTTTTGGATTTTGGAGTTTTCGCCCCAATCTAGGTTAGGGGGTCGTTAGACCGTAGCTTGCTGCTGAAAAACGTTGCTAGGCTAGCGCGGCTCGCTTCGCTCTTCAAGCTCCGTTCCTGATATGAAAGTGAAAGTGGAGTGAAAGCCGGCCCTAAGCAGGATGAATGGAAGATGCTTCTGGAACCAGTTTTTGATAGGGTCTATCTTAGCTCGAAGGAAAGAACAACCAAACGGTTGTGGCCGGCTACACGGGAAGGAGCCCTCCCCCTTTTTCAATAAAGAAGCCCCGCGGGAATATCATGCCCGCGAGAACAACCAGCACAAATTCTTGAAGGTATTGCAAGTTTGGTGATCGGCCTCTCCGCATTTTCACTTAAATT
>MCJB01050934.1:0-51611 GCA_002018475.1 Nicotiana obtusifolia
AAGAATTGGGCAAGAAGCAGAGCAAGAAAATTCTTTATTCAGATAGCCAGAGCGCCATACAATTGGTGAAGAACCCAGTCTATCATTCGAAGACAAAGCACATCAGAAGACGGTACCATTTCACTCGCAGGGCAGTGGAGGATGGTGATATGTGTTTGGAGAAGATAGAGGGTGCAAAGAATCCAGCAGACATGTTGACCAAGGTGGTACCAAGGGACAAGTTCGAGCTATGCAAAGAACTTGTCGGCATGTACTCAAACTAGAAGACAGTGCTACCTCCTCTAGATGAATGAGACTGGAGTGGGAGATTGATAAGTTCCATCTCATTCAATATTTCTTTGGTTGGTAGCCAACTTTGTTGAATGTCTTTGGTTGGTAACCAACTTTGTTGAATATCTTTGGTTGGTAGCCAACTTTGTTGACATTGAAGAAAAAGAAGAAAAAGTGTGTACAAATTGTCAAATATAGTAGGCTTTAGAGAGTGAGGCTTTGGCTATAAAAGGAGAGCTTAAACTCTCATTTCTACACACCAACAAAGAGAGGAAGAAAGAGTGAGGTTTCACAGACAAGTCTGTGAGGAAAAAATAGAGAGTGAGCGATATTGTAGTAAGGTGAGAATATCAAAAGAGTGTTATTTCTTTTGAGCGTTGTTGTGGTGAGTATTTTACTCGGATCTACAAAGTGTAAAATTCCTTGCTATAGTGAAATCAGTTGCTCGTCTCGGGCCGTGGTTTTTTTTTCCTTATTCAAAAGGGTTTTCCACGTAAAAATCTTGGAGTCGTTCTCACTCTTTTATTCTTGTTAATTATCGTATCTCCGTGTTACATTATTATTCCATCTTTATTACTCTGAATATTATCTCCATAGGGGATTTATTCCCAACAGTTGACTCTAAAACAGATTCAGAAAAATATTTGGGTGAACCTGTTGAGGAAGACTATGAAAAGTTTAACATTCTTGGGTGGTGGAAATTGAAATCACTCAGATTTCCCACTCTTGCTGAGATGGCACCTGATGTGCTAGTCATTTCGATTTCTAGTGTTGCTTCAGAATCAACCTTTAGCACCGACAGATGCATACTTGATCCACTTAGGAGTTCATTGACTCCTAGATTGGTTCAAGCTCTTGTGTGTGTCCAATATTGGCTTCAAAATGAATCAACGACTCCGGTTAAAATTGAAGAAGATTTAGATAATCTTGAACAACTTGAAGCTGGTAAGACTATCTTATTTTTTCTATTACTTGTGTTTAATGTATATTTTATTTGTATGTTTATTTAGATTATTTCTAAACTAACTTCTTCTATTACTATCTTATTCTACTAAGTTTATTAATACAGGAAGAGAGCCTTGCATTATCGACATATAGTGATGAAGATTAGTGGTATGATCTAACTAAAGAAATCAAAATGATAGGTCTACAGATATAAATCTTCTTTAATCGTAGAACTCTAATATTCTCTAATCTTGCAGAATGAAGGGGAGTACATCAAGAAGACAAGAATTGAGTGGGATGTCCATGAAAGTTGAAACTTGGAACTCTTTTGTGTAATCTATTAAAGAATTCTTGTTGATGATTCAGTTTATTAGATAAATGTTGAGGATTTTGCTTTGTTTTATTTGCAATGAAGATTGTGTCTTATTTATTACAATGAAAGACAACTTTTGCCTTTCAATGTAATTCAGATTGTGTTTTGTTTATTCCAAGAAGAAGTTGTTGAACTGTTGAAGGATAAGAATGGTGTTTTCATCATATTCGCTGAATATTTTTGTTAATTCAGATTATGTTTTCATCATATTCATTGAATATTTTTCCCCTTGGGATTCATATGTGAATAATTGAAGACATGCTTTGGCTTAAGCTGTCATTGCACAAAAAGTTTCTAATGCTTTTAAATTTTAATGCCTCCTTGTGTTATATGCCGTTTAAGGTCTTTTAACTTTTAAGTATGAGTAGTTTATCACTCTATTCCAATCAAGCATTCTTTAGATGCAATAACTTATAATTTCTTAGATTAGAAATAATTTCTAAGTCCGCTGGAGACATTAACTACAAAGTGCAATATCTTATTAGAATAGCAATAAGCCTTAATAATGCGTACAATCCGATCTGATCTGAAATATTTAACCGATTCAATCTTTAAAATCCGATCGATTCGATGTTAATTCGGATTGAATTCAGATTGCATTTTGTAGAATCCAAAATCTAAATTTTCAATCCGAAATACACTAACTCCGATCTGATCTGACCGATGCATAGCCCTACCTTAAAAGGTGAATAGCTTTCGTAATCGAACGTCCCGGTATGAATCCAAACTAGTTTTCAGATATAAATACAGTTCTCCTTACCCTTGCTTCCACCACTCTCTTCCAAACTTTCATAGTATGACTAAGCAACTCGATACTCCTATAGTTGTTACAATTTTGGATATCATCTTTGTTCTTGTACAACGAGATCATCGTACTCCATCTCTATTCTTCGGGCATCTTCTTCATTCTAAAAATAACATTAAATAGCTCAGTCAGCCACTCCAAGCCCGCTCTACCCACGTGTATACAAATATTCATTAGAATTTTGTTTGGCCCGGTCACTCTACCCCTGCTCATCTTACGCATAGCCATCACGACCTCCTCAATATTTTTGCGCCTGTAATACCTAAAATCATATGGCCCTCGGAGTGCTCCATATCAACCAGCATAATGTCCATGTCCCTATCTTCATTCAGGAGTTTATAGAAGTAAGTCTGTCATCTTTCCTTAATGTGTGCCTCTTCCATTAAAGTATAGAGAATTATACCAAATATCACCACCTCACATTTAGGATTTTGCTCGTCCTCAAGCAAAGTGGAGAAACGAGTCAACACATATGCATTCAAGACCAGTTTAGAACTTCTTTACAGGCAGACTCAGCTAAGATAAATCATAAAATACAAACACCTTTTTCTTTGCTCATATTCACATATTGAAAGTCAAAATTTTATGACCACACAAATCCTGTTGTATCTTGCAGTTAAAGAAATGCCTCAAAACTCACACATCATATAGTTAATTATAGAATACTGGGACATATAGAAATTAAAAACTATCACACTCAACAACGAATTTCACATGCACATGAAACAGTACCATAAGCTTGTCCATTTTGTAGTTATCCACTAATGTAAGCATCTCAAGTAAAGATCAAGTTGTACTTTTCTATGGTTATAATGTAGGCTCAGAGATAGGTAAGATAATATGGATAACAATGACTCAACCCCTTATGGCACTACCATCATATAATTCTTAAGCAATTCTTTTTGAATATGCATATCAACACTCAAGTCATTCTTTAACCACAACTCTTTTTCTTACAAAATTCTCCCTTTTAAGGTGCAAATCAACAATTCAAAACACAGTTCTCTCTCTCTCTCTTGACCTGTCACTAAATATTATTTTTATTTTTTTATAAACAAGCACAGTTAACATCTTTACATACTAAATACTTTCACAGTATTCAAATGAGGTTAGGAAATATGGTAAGAATTTACACAATTATCTTCGTATGCTAAGGGGTATCATTAGGCTATTAAAAAGAAGGTGAACGTTTCATTAGGCTCTAATGGGCTATTTAGGGATAATTTATAATTGTAGGTAGGTAAATTTAGGCTTGTGTGGCTAGATAAATATGGCCTACAATCATTTCCTTCAATTTTCTTTCAACTCCCTATCAACCAAAGATCATCACTTAGGCATATTTATTATGAATTTTAACTACTATATTACTTAAGAACACTTGATGTTAAATTACTATCAAAATATATAGAGTTATACTAAATATCACCACTCCGCACTTAGGCTTTTGCTCATCCTTGAGCAAAGAGGAGAAATGAGTCAATATCAACACATAAACATTCAATACTAGTTCAAAACTTCTTAATAGGCAGACTCAGCTAAGATAAACCCTGAAATTCAGACACCCTTTCCTTTGCTCATATTGACACATTGAAAATCGAAAACTCATGACCACACAAATTTCATTGTACCTCACAGTCAAAGAAATGCCCCAAACTCACGTATCATATAATTAAATTATAGAATAATAAGGCATATATAATTAAAACTCTCACCCTTTGCAACGAATTTCACATGTACATGAAACAACACCATTGGCTTGCACTTTTTTTCGCTATCCACTAATGTAAGCATCTCAAGTAAAGATCAGGTAGGATTTTTTTGTGGTTGTATGTAGGCTCATGGATAAGTAGGATAATATGGATAATAGTGACTCAACTGTAAGGCCCTATAAATTTTTTACCTAGAACCCGGGTTTCGTGGTACCGAGGTAGGCTAACGTGTTTGAAGGTTGTAGATAATCTTCGCCGCGGTACAAACTTTTTGGGTTGTGCAATGCGTTGGGGAGTTGGAAGGGAAATTGTTGCAGAACATCGCATTTTTGCGGTTCATTATGTGACTGCAGAACTACTCCGCAGACCGCAGATCCACCATCGAGTGAAGCAGAAGAAAAGGGCAATTTTTGGAGGTCATTTTGCAATTAACTACGCGAACGCATAATTATTTCGCGGGCCAGACATACATCACAGATTCAACATGAAAAATTCCAGAGCGAGATTTTTGCGGTGCGTTATGTGATCGCATAACTGGTAAGCGGACCGATACCTGCCGCAGACCTGACCCGATCAACCTAGTTTTGAAGGATCAACTCAAGGTCCCTTATGGAGACATCATACCTGTTTTGCGGCCCACTCTGCGACCATTGAGTTGAATTTAGAGGGTCCATTTTTTATTTTTATAACTCGACCCCATTTCTTACAAAACGAAATTTGAGGTTATTTTGGCTAGTTTCAACAGTTATTTTAGAGAGATAAGGAGTGTTTTAGAGAGAGATCAAAAAGCTCCCACCATCCGGCTCATCTCTTGCTCAAGCCTTGGAGAATTCACAAGGAAAGCTTGCGAAATTGTCTACGAAAGAGGTAAGGTTCTAGCCCTAGCTTTCAATTTCGAAATTGGGCTAGGAATAGGTAATGGGGAATGTGGTTCTTGAGGGTATGAGTTGGTTGATTATTCATGTGCCAATAAAGGTGGTAGCGAGGTTGTAGAACATACCTGGTGGCCTATTGTTGTCGGGTGAAGGAACATCACCATAGAACCCTATAGTCGAATTTGCACACCTAGTATTTGATGAAATGCCTAGGTGAACTGAACCAATGATCTCTTTCTAATTATGGTTCAATTTTGTCATATCTCTAATAGATTGAAGTCGCTAGAATTTCCAGAACGTTGTAGCAGTTTAAGGAAAGCTCAAGCAAGGTATGTTGGCTAAACTTCTCTTGTAGAATCGAATTACATGATGTTTTCATAAGTTGCAAGTATGATTAGCCCAAGTTCTTATTTCTTATGTTCCGAGTCCTTCCTTATAAATTCGACTATTTCGAATAAACTTTGTGTCGAAATATATATACTCAAAATGTGTTCCAAATGCTCCCATTATATTATGTTATCCTTCGGGAATGTATTCAAGTGTGATCAATGTATCAAAACTGTTATGATTTAAAATCATTTTTCAATTGCAAGTTATTATGCCTAACTGTGGAAGAAACTCAATGCGCTTAAGACTCTTATTGCTCATATACATACTTAAAATATTGATTCCAAATGCTCTTAATGTTGATAACCTATGATGATGCTTGAAAGTGAAAGAAGTGAGCATGAAATACAAAATGTGGCCATTGTGCCAAGAATGAAAACTACACTTGTGGTCAATGGTGCCAATGAAATGAAAGGATGTGTGAAAGATTATGAAATGAGTTTTAACTCCTTTATATAATATATGTTTTGGGAGTATCATTAGTCACAGAGGAAGGGTAGGTTGAAATGATCTAACCCCGAAACTACACGTGCCTGTGTAGGAGTGATTGAAGGGTAAATCCATGTACTGATGTGTTGAGATTATTTTACTTAAATGGGATGAGATTGATCTGTTGAGATTGTTCCCCTTAATTGGGATGAGATGATTGCTGGCAAAAAGTGATGCCGACCCACACGACATTGTGGTGAGACGGCTTAGCCGATCGGACCGAGATCGGAAGCCATGCCGCGCTCATGGTGGTGCTGTGATTGGATGTCTTTGGGTGAGACAACCTAGCCGATCGGGCCGAGATCGGAATCCGTGATAAAAATACGGTGGTGTATCGGTACTAAAGATCTCCCAACCTAAAAATATTGATATTTACTTGAAAACTTATCTTGCTCTGAACTTGGCACTTTAATATAGTTTGAGGCTATTGATTCCATGTTCCTTTCTTCTTGCTCTGTTACTTGTTTCATTGAGAGGGTGTTTTAGTCTTACATACTAGTATTATATTACATGTACTAACGTCTCTTTTGCCGGGGGTGCTGCATCTTTAGTGGATACAGGTGGTTCCACATCAGGCGGCATTGATCAATGATAGCGGTACACCTTCTCAGCTGACTTGGTGAGCCTACTTCAATATCGGGGTCTTGTGTCTTTTGTTCCTTATGTATAGTCTTTTGAGGTATAGCAGGGGCCTTGTCGCCAGCACCATCATATTACTCATTTGTATCAATTAGAGACTCCGTAGACATAGTGTGGATTGTATTTTAACTTTGGATTGTTAAACTAGAAATGTTGTTCATGTAACACATATTTCCACTTCTAAACTATGAATGTGTAATATATTTTGGAAGATTGTGAATGAAGTTACTAATGGTAATGAAATTGGTATTGTTCATGAAATCCTCTCATTATCTAACGAATAGTACACATCTTCACTTTATTCATGGGTAAGGTCGGCTAGAAGGCATCAAGTAGGTTTGCTTGACTGGAATATCTCGATTGAGCGCCGGTCGCGCTCCCAATGGTTGGGGCGTGACATCAACCCCTATAACACTACCATCACATGACACTTAAGCTTTTCTTTAAGTTACACATCAACACTCAAGTCATTCTCTAACCGTTGCCCCTTTTTTTAACAAAGTTCTCCCTTTTTAAGGTACATATCAACAATTCAAAGCGCTTGTTTTCTTTCTCTGTTTTTTTTGCGAGACCCGTCACTAAATATTGCTTTCATTTTGCATGAACAAGCACAATTAATGTCCCCTTTATTTTATTTTTCACATTACTTTCTTTATGCACTAAACACTTCTACAATATTCAAGTGAGGTGTGCCATTAGGGAATAGGGTAAGGATTTACACAATTAATTTCATATGCTAAGGGGTATTATTAGGCTATCAAAAAGAAGGGGAACATTTCATTAGGCTAAAAGGGGCTATCTAGGGATAATTTACAATTGTAGGTAGTTCAGTTTGGGCTCGTGTGGATAGACAAATACGGTCTGTAATCATTCCATTTAATTTTTTTAAGGTACATATCAACAATTCAAAGCACTTGTTTTTCTCTTCTTCTGTTTTTGCGAGACACGTCACTAAATGTAATGACTCAACCAATCGTTTTACTTTCTAGGTCACGGTTCTTCTAATTAAGACTCCCCGTATGTGCATTTACTATTTTATGACTTGCGGGGATGGTTGACTTGTATTTGGAAGGGTTCGGGTTGAAATCGGAACACTTGGTTCCTTAATAGAGGTCTAAGATGGCCAAGTTTGACTTGAGTCGACAATTTTAGTAAACGATCTCGGAACCGGAATTTGACGATTCCACTAGTTTTGTATGTTGATTTTAGACTTGTACTTCTGTTAGGATCGGGTTTTGGATAATCCAGGAGCATTTCAGCGCTTAATATTGAAAGTTGGCACATTGGAGGTTTTCAAGTTCTTTAAATTCGATTTGGAGTAGACTTTGGTGTTATCGAGGTCTGTTTGGGATTTCAAGCCTAGAAATAGTTCTGTCTGGTGATTTATGACTTGTACGCAAAATTTGGTGTCATTCCGAGTAGTCTAAGTATGATTCGGCGCGATCGAAGTAAGTTGAAAAGCTTGAAGTTCATAGTTTTATCCAATTTGGTTTTGGGTTTGCGATTCTTAGTATTTGTGTTGTTCTACATGTTCTGGGGGTTCAAGAAGGTCCGTATTATATTTATAGAATTGTTGATGCAGTTGGACGGGCTCCCGAGTGGCTCGGGTGAGTTTCGGACCACCCAGAGTTGAGTTCAAAAATCTGCTATCTGCTGTTCTAGTTTCCTTCTTCACGAATGCGGAGAAGGCCTCGCGTTCGCGATGAAGGAATTAGGCTGGGGTGATTTTGTTCTACGCATTCGCGAGAAGGAGCTCGCAATCGCGAAGCTCTGGGCCACTGGCCTTCGGTTTGCATGAACAGGTCTGCTTTCGTGAAAGGTTAGGCGACCTGGGGGGGTGGCACACTGTTGGTCTTCGCATTCGCGAAGAAGCCCTCGTGTTCGCATAGGGCAAGCCGGGCAAGCCAGGCAAGCCTTCGCGTTCGCGAGGCTCTGGTTGCGTTCGCGATATAGAGTTTTTCAGCCCTTGGCCGCTTTGCCTTCGCGATCGCGAGGCTATTGTCGCGATCACAAAGAAAGAAAATCTAGGCACTGACTTGTTTAAAAAATGAGACTTAGGCTATTTTCTCTCATTTTTATTTCCCTTGGCCGATTTTGGAGCTCTTGGAAAGGGGGTTTTCATTAGGCTAAAGTAAGTAATCTCTACCCAGTGTGAGTTTAATACTAGATTATGAGTAAATTTTAGGATTTTATTAAAAAGCTTAAGTTTTGATAAAAATGGGATTAGATCACGAAAATAATTATGGAACTGAGTAGAAATTATATTTTGCGTTCTAAAGGTTAAAGGTAACTTTTATTTATAAAAATTTTCGGAATCTGGGCACGTGGGCCCGGTGGTGGATTTTAGGTATCTTCCAATTTGGGTTGGGTAATTACTCTAATAATTAAATTATAAACTTTTGAGCATATACTGATTAATTTATACAATATTTGGTTAGTTTCGGATTTGCGTGGCATCGATTTGAGGCTTTAGTGTGAATTCTGGACCAGAAAGAGAACTTGAAAACGAGGTAAGTCTCTTGCCTAACCTTGTAAAAGGGAATTTTCTCCATAGGTACTATAGATGATTGTTTGCTAATAATTGTGGGTGCTACGTGTGCACGATGTGACGAGAGTCCGCATGTAGCTAAAAATCATGCTTATGTCCGTGTAGTTTTAGGATCCTACCATGTATTACTTGTATTATTTATACTCAACTTGTTAGTTTAATTATTTAAATTATACTTAATATTGGATAAAGGATTTATAAAGACTGAGCTTCATAACTTTGAGTTTCAGTGGATTACTTGACTGTTAGTGGATATTATGCCTCCTTGAGTATTATTCTTGTAGTAGCCGTTAATTGGAGCTCATTGAATATGCTCCCTTCATGTGGATCGGGATGAACGCCTCAGCAGTGTAAATGATGCATCTATGATTTGTGCTGGTCGACCTTCGACAGTGTACACATTATTCTAGATCGAGTAGTACGACCTTGGCATAAATCGTGCGTGATAATGCTTGGAGTCCGATTATACTTGTTATTTCTTCCATGACTTGAGAATTTATAATTTTTTGATGGCTCTCCGTTGTTGAAATCAGTATGTTATAGGTGGAAACTCTAACTGATATTTAGTTAAAGAACCACTTATTTATTTTTCATTAATTCGTTATTATTGATGTATTCCCTGCCTATGTATAATTTATGCACTCTATTTATTGACCCTTAGTAAGTGTCTATGTCGACTCCTCGTCACTACTTCTTCGAGGTTAGACTAGATACTTACTGGGTACATGTTATTTGTGTACTCATGCTACACTTCTGCACTAATCGTGCAGGATCAAAGGCAGGTGCATCTGGCGGTTGTTCAGGTTTGTACCTCCGCTACCCAGAGACTTAGTGGTGATCTGCTCTCTATGCCCGTTCTGCAGCGCTCAGAGTCTTTTCTTGTATTTATTTTCTTTCTATCTTACTCCAGACAGTAGTATATGAGATTTTGTGTATTCTACTAGTTTGCTCATGCACTTGTGACACCGAATTTTGGGAATATTTTAGTAGACATTTTATGGTTTTGAGTATTAAGATCACTATTTTACTCTTTTGTTATTTTGTACTTTGCTTTACTATAATTTCCTATTAATCGTTTTCTTATTAATAAAAATCAATTACTTTAAAAATATTAAAAAAATAGATAGTTCACCATTGGCTTGCCTAGCAGCGACGCTGGGTGCCATCACGGCCTATAATAGCAATTGGGTCGTGACAACTTGAAATCAGAGGTCTAGGTTCACATAGGTCTCACAATTTATGAGCAGGCCTAATAGAGTCTTGTGGATCGGTGCGGAGACGTCCGTACTTATCTTCAAGAGGCTATAAGGTATTAGGAAACTTCTCTTTCTTCTCTTATCGTGCAATTGATGTTGCGCTAAGGATCTTTCTCTTGTTCCCTCACATATAGTGAGAATGCGCGCGACATATGTATCCGAAGATGGAGGAGCCGCTTCCCCTGTTGCTAGAGGCCGAGGGAGGGCTCCAGCTCTTGCCAGAGGACGAGGGTGTCCTGGAGTTGCTCCTGTTGTGTGATGTGCCGGGTAATTTCGGCACATTTTGATATTACTTGCTTAAAGTTTGACTTGTTTTACTTGCAAATTCTCATGATACTTATGTAATTTTAGTGTATTTGCAGCATATCGAGTGTAAGGACACAGAAGTACGGAAAAGAGTTCAAAAAAGTCAGCTGAAGAAAAGAAAAGAAGTAAAAGCATCGCAAATACGAGTATGCGGTCGCAAACTGAAAATGCGGACTGCATATTCCACAAGCAGATCACAAATAAGGACAGAATTTTAGGCTAATCTTCATGACGAGAATGCGGTCGCAAATGCGACCGCAAAACAGGAATGCGAACCGAAATAACAAGGTAAAATTGCAAACAGAAACAGAGTTCTAGGTGAAAATCAGAGTGGAGAATGCGATCGCATATCATGATTGCATAATCAACATGCGAACCGCGAATCAAAACGTGATGAGAGCAAAATTTTCTGGTGGAATTTGCGACGGGCGATGATGATCTGCGGTCCACATTTCTGTTCTGCGACAGAAATGCGGTCCGCATTATTACAACAGGGGCAAATCAAACCGAAATTCACCTCGGGTTTTGGGCCTCTATAAATAGGTTTTATAGAGTTTAGTGAAAGGAGTCTTGTCAGAATTTAGAGTACAAAGTACGGCAATTAACTATTTTGAATTCTTAGAAGCTTTTGGGGATCAACTACCTTCTATTTTTGTAAGATGATATCAATTACTATTCTTTGTTCTTTAATTATCAGCATGTGTAGCTAAATTCAAACGCTGAGGTTGTGAACCCTAGATGGGTAGAATGTTGTTGAGATCTTGATATTGAATCTGATTTCGAAGGAAGCTTGATATTTATTTATTTCTTGTTCTTCAATTAATCGTTAGTGGTTGCAAATATTAACGAACGCCAATTAACTCTATCTTATCTTGGAAAAGTGAGATAGAATTTGGTAGAAATAAATAACAAAGACTCAAGGCTTTAAACCTTGTTTAATAAAATCGCTTAGGAATAAGTAGGTTTTAATTTGGCGTTTATTGGTTGTTCTTAAGCATAACTCTTTTATATTCGGGAGAATCGTAGAGAGGATACATTATCCAATTATTGGGAAATATTGGATAGTACATTAAACATCAATTGCATATCAAGAAAGCTATTCAATATTAATATCAAGAACATTCTACTACATTAAGGGGGACACAACCTTGGTTTCTTAAATTCATATTTTTCACATTCACACTATCAAAATTAGTTTTCAGTTTTTGTTTACTTATGCATTCAACACTCTTTTATTCTATTTGATGTACTTGATAGAATTACGACTTAGTCAAGTATTACCTTAATTAGATAATAGTTTCACACCTATTCCCTGTGGGATTCGACCCCAACCTTGTTGGGTTATTATATTTGACATCAACCGTTTACACTATTGTTAAGGTGTAATTTGAGCGAATCAAATTTTGGCGCCGTTGCCGGAGATGCACAAACAAAACCATGTCTCTGACGATGCCTTAAGGCTGAGATGCTTTAAATATTCGTTAGCTGGGGATGCGAGGAAATGGCTTCAGAATCTTCCTCCGAATTCCATATGTTCATGGCCTGAACTTGCCCGGGCATTCTTGTCAAAATGGTTTCCACAAAGCAAGAAGTCTGAGCTCAGGGACAAGATATTCTTCTTTAAGCAACTACCTGGTGAACAATTACATGAAGCGTGGGATCGCTTCAAGTTGTATTTGGTGAGGTATCCAAACCATGGCTTTCCGGATTCAATCTTGCTGGAAAAGTTCTACATGGGTTTGGACCCTATGAACCAATCAATAGCGAAGAATGCAGCTGCTGGATCTTTCATGGATAAAACCTTCGCTAGAGTGACTCAGATCTTAGATCAAATGGCAAAACACAATCAAGCTTGGCATTCTGAGGATACAACAGGTGGTATTGCAATTGGGTCTCCTTCTACGAATAACTTGATCAAAGAAAATCAAGAACGAGACCAAGTAATTGCAGAACTTGCTACAAATGTCAATGTGTTGACAAAGCTTTTCACGGAAAATCAGAAGAAGAAAGTCAATGTGGTTGAGAATGTGCAGCCGGTGCAAAGTGATGATTATGAAGAGGCAAATTATGTTAATAATTCTCAAGGTGGGTATCAAAGGCAGAATTACCAAGGTCAAGGCTCGCAGAATCAATGGACACCAAACCCGCAAGGGCAAGGTCACCACCAATGGCGCAATGACCAAAGTGGCTCTAACCAAGGAAACTGGAACAACAATAATAATTTTTCAAATCGAAGTTCCAACCCTTATGTTCCTCCAAAGGGTCAGTATTCGAATCAGGGATCCTCTAGTGAGTCTAAATTAGAGAGCATGCTTGAAAGAATATTACAAAATCAAGAAAAGTCTGATAATTCCATGAAGAACATGATTGAGTTGGTTGGCTCTCACACTGCGGCGATTCAAAAGCTGGAATTGCAAATGAGAGATATTTCTTGTGAGCAATATCCACAGCATAAGGGAACACTTCCTAGTGATACGATTGCAAATCCAAAGGGAAGTGGAAGTGGCCCAACTTCCCATATCATGGCTATCACTACCAGGAGTGGTAAGACTTTGCAAAGAAGGGACGAGCAAGCAGTCGATGTGGAAGAACTTGAAAAAGGGGTCGAAGTTGAAAAACCTAATGTTGCTGAAGTAAACAAAAATCCAGAAGTTGTGCAAAACCGAGATGAGACCTAAGAAGGGATAAAGGACAAGGCAGAAGAAACATCAAACATTCTTCCGCCAATTCCTAGACCCCCTCCTCCTTTCCCTCAGAGACTTGCGAGAAGAGTTGACGACAGCAAGTTTGAGAGGTTCTATGACATTCTCAAGCAGTTATCGGTAAATATACCATTCTTGGAGGCTTTCCAAGAAATGCTGGGGTTTGCCAAGTATCTAAAGGATTTGATCACGAAGAAGAGAACCACCAAGAATGAGGTGGTGAATATGACTCACCGGGTTAGCTCTATCATTGCTACAAATCCAATCCAGAAGAAAGAGGACCCGGGAGCATTTACTATTCCGTGCACTATTGGAGTGCGCGACTTCGCAAAGGCACTGTGTGACAATAGGGCCAACATCAATCTAATGCCACTTTCCATCTACAAACAAGATGGATTAGGAATGCCAAGGCGGACGAGCATGAGGTTGCAGATGGCTGACCATTCAATCAAAAGACCATTCAGTATTGTAGATGATGTGATTGTGAAAGTTGGGAAATTTCATATTCCAGCTGATGTTGTGATCCTTGATTGTGCTGTGGACAAGGAAATCCCTATTATATTGGGGAGACCATTCTTAGCTACTGGAAGAGCCCTTATGGATTCGGAGCGTAATGAAATCAAGTTCTGGGTGAACAACGAAGAAGTTACCTTCCAAGCTAGTAAGGGTATGAAATTACCAACCGAATACGAGAGCATTTCACTAATCGGTATTGTCGATGAAGTTGATGAGGCTGTTGAGATGAAAATGGAAGAGCAATGCCTAGGTGAAGCACTGGCAGCTATATTGGTGAATTTCGATGGTAATGATATGGAAGGCTTTATGGAATCGGTGAATGCATTAGAAGGACGTGGCTCTTACTTATATACTCCACCAAAACTGTCCCTAGATTTGGAGAATAGAGCTACACCTCCTGCAAAGCCATCCATTATCGAACCACCTCAATTAGAGCTCAAACCACTTCCGTCGCATTTGAGGTATAAATTTCTTGGCTTGAATAATACTTTACCAGTAATTGTTTCTTCGTTGTTGAATGATGTGCAGGTAGAGCAGTTGCTGCAAGTGTTGAAGGAACACAGACAAGCCATTGGTTGGACAATTGCGGACATTCGAGGAATCCCTGCTGGAATTTGTGAGTACAAGATTCAACTAGAAAATGGGACAAAACCGAGTGTGGAGCACCAGTGACGGCTGAATCTATCAATGCAGGAAGTGGTGAAGAAAGAGATAATCAAATGACTGAACGCTGGGGTAGTCTACCCAATTGCCGATAGTTCATGGGTGAGCCCGGTGCAATGCGTGCCAAAGAAAGGAGGCATGACTGTGGTCAAGAATGAAAAGAATGAGCTGATTCCAACAAGGATAGTAACCGGATGGCGGGTATGCATGGATTACAGAAAACTCAATAGCGCCACATGCAAGGACCACTTCCCTATGCCTTTTATTGATCAAATGCTTGATCGGCTAGCCGGAAAGTCCTTCTAGTGCTTCCTCGACGGATACTTCGGGTATAATCAGATCAATATAGCTTTGGAGGACCAGGAGAAGACAACGTTCACATGCCCGTATGGAACGTTTGCTTTCAGTCGAATGCCATTCGGCTTATGTAATGCTCCAGCCACCTTCCAGAGATGTATGATGTCTATCTTTTCTGATATGGTAGAGGATTTCCTTGAGGTCTTTATGGATGATTTTTCGGTAGTCGGGGAAACTTTTGAGCACTGCCTGAAGAATCTGAAACAAGTGCTAAAGCGATGCGAAGAGACAAACCTTGTACTAAATTGGAGAAATGCCACTTCATGGTGGATGAAGGTATTGTGTTGGGACATAAAATCTCAAGGCATGGCATAGAGGTGGATAAAGCTAAAATAGAGATCATCTCCAAGCTTCCTCCACCCACATCCGTAAAAGGAGCCCGTAGTTTTTTGGGGCATGCTGGATTCTACAGGCGGTTCATTAAGGACTTTTCAAAGATTGCAAACCCAATGTGCAAACTCCTTGAGAAGGATGAAAAGTTCGTCTTTGATGAGAAATGCCGCGCAGCTTTTGAGGAACTGAAGACGAAGCTCACCACAGCACCCATTATTGTTACACCTGATTTGTCGCTGCCTTTTGAGCTTATGTGTGACGCTAGCGGTGTAGCTATTGGAGTTATGCTAGGACAAAGACACAATAAAGTTCTTCACCCAATATACTATGCTAGCAAGACACTTAATGGGGCGCAGATGAATTACACTGTAACCGAGCAGGAACTGTTAGCCATTGGGTATGCGTTCGAGAAGTTCCGTGCGTATCTATTGGGCTCTAAAGTGATTGTGTACACGGATCATGCAGCTCTCCATTATTTGATGGCGAAGAAAGATGCAAAGCCACGACTAATCCGATGGGTGTTACTGCTGCAAGAGTTCGATTTCGAAGTTATGGATCGCAAGGGAACACAAAACCAAGTGGCAGATCACTTATCTTCTCTTGAAGAATCAGGGAGACAAAAAGAAGAGCTGGAGATAAATGACTCATTTCCAGATGAACACATACTGGTGGTATCCAATTCATTTGCACCGTGGTATGCAGACACCGCCAACTACATTGTCAGCGATCTTATTCAGGAAGGGTTGGAATCATACCAACAGAAGAAGTTCTTGAGGGATTGTCGCAACTATTATTGGGAAGAACCATTCTTATTCCGTTTTTGTGCTGATAACATAATTAGAAGATGCGTGCCTGAGGAAGAGATGCTACAGATTCTGAAAGCTTGTCATGACTCACCGGTTGGGGGTCATCATGGGGGTAATAGAACAACTGCAAAGATTTTGGAGTTTGGTTATTACTGGCCGATTATTTATCAGGATGCTAATCAGTTGGTGAAGTCTTGCGACCAATGCCAACGACAGGGCCCAATTTCGAGGAGGCATGAGATGCCTATGAACTTTGTTATGGAAATCGAACTATTCGATGTTCGGGGTATTGACTTCATGGGACCTTTCATAAGCTCATGTGGGATGAAATACATCCTAGTGGCTATGGACTATGTGTCCAAATGGGTAGAAGCCGTTGCCTTACCAAACAACAAATCTTAGAGTGTGACCGCATTTCTAAAGAAGAATATTTTCACCCGGTTTGGCACCCCGAGAGCCATTCTCAGTGATGGAGGTTCGCACTTCTATAACAGAGTCTTTAAAGGCCTCCTTGACAAGTATGGGGTTAAGCATAAGGTTGCCACACCTTATCATCCGCAATCGAGTGGTCAAGTTGAGGTATCCAACAGGGAGATAAAGAGCATTCTATCAAAGACGGTGAACGCAAATAGGACCGATTGGTCAAGGAAGCTAGATGATGCTCTATGGGCATACCGTACAGCTTACAAGACCCCTATCGATACATCCCCTTATCGGTTAGTCTTCGGAAAAGCGTGACATTTACCCGTAGAACTCGAGCATAAGGCTATGTGGGCCTTAAAAAGATTAAACATGGACTGGGCGGAGGCTGTAACTCTAAGGCTGGCACAATTAAATGAAATGGAGGAATTCCGTCTTCATGCTTATGAGAGTGCAGCAGTGTATAAAGAACGAATGAAATTCGTCCATGACAAAAAGATCTTGACAAGAGAATTTAAGGTAGGGGATCTGGTATTGCTGTTCAATTCAAGACTAAAACTATTTCCGGGGAAACTGAAGTCTAAATGGTCTGGACCATTTAAAGTTGTTGATGTCTCTCCTTTTGGAGCTGTTGAATTAGCATCGGAGGATGGGCTCCAAACTTTCAAGGTTAATGGGCAAAGAATCAAGCACTACTTGGGAGTAGATGGAGAGAAACATGTGGTAGAGCAGCTGGCTCTAAAAGATAATCAAATCCCAACCACGGAATGATTGCAGAAGCATCCTAACCTCGTCGTGCCGCGACGTTAAACCAAGCGCTTCATGGGAGGCAACCCATGTGTGGTATCATTTACTTTTGTTTGTGTTGCATCTTTATTTAAGCTTTAATATCACAATTGTACTTAGGGCTATTTGAAGGGTCTTAGAATGCAGGAATGTGACGAAAGGACACAGGAATTGAAGAGAAGTGCATGAAACTGCAGAAAAACAACAAGGTGAAAAATGCGACACAAATGCGATCGCATTTAAATATACGAACCGAATTTGTGCCGCAAACTGAAGCAAAAACTTGAGTAAATATAGCTGGCATAAATGCGACGAAGCGCAACAGTTCGCGGATCGCATTTAAGTTATGCGAACCGCATTCTCACCGCAAACAGGACAGAGAATTCAGCTCAAAAGTCTGATATAAATGCGGTGAAACTCCTACTATGCAATTCGCATATACATTATGCAAAACTAAACCATCGCATAATTGCCAGGTACGTGTTCGCATTCCATCCTCTTCTAAATCCTTCAATCTAAGTATATAAAAATTAAAAAAAAAACACAAAAACAAACAAAAAGAGAAGAGAAAACGGCAACAGAGAAAGACCTCCGACAAACATCATCGGAAAATTAAAAGTGCAAGTTCACCAAACATCAAAGAGTTGATTCACAGTTGTTCTAAGACCTAAAATCTTCTTCACAAGGTACGTTAATCCTTTGCCCCATGTTAAATTGTAACTTCGCAAGAGTAGGATGAATGTTTCATGGAATTTTTCAATGCTTTGGGATGAAGACAAAAATATAGGGTTTTCAGGCTTGAGGGATCAACATACTTATATATTTTAAAGTATTTGCGGTCCACAAAATCAAAATGTGGACCGCATCCCAAAACCCTAGGTATCTGAGGAAGACAACATATGCGATGACTCTGCGATCGCAAAATGATATACGGACCGCAAAGCCACCGCAAACACAGCCAGAACATTTGAGTAGCACTGGTGAACTCTGCGGTGAATATGCGATCGCAAACCTCGCTTTGCGACGAGAATGCGATCGCATTTGTGTGTAACAAACAGGCCTATGCACAAAAACAATCTGCGATGAATATGCGATCGCATAGTGGTTATGCGATTCACAGAATCCACCGCAGAATGACATCTACCTGGCACACATAAGAATGCGACGAGTCTGCGGTTCGAATAGTGGATATGCGACCGCAAACCACGCCACATTTCTATAACTCTTTGGTCATTTTTCCTGTTTTGCTTTTCTCAAATAATGATAATGTCACTTACATCTCCCAATTATGCAGATATGGCAGCCAAAAAGCACTCCGCAAAGAGAAGGCCATCATCCGATTCTACCGCAGCACAACCCAAACGGGCAAGAGTAGAATCAACTGTACCTAACACCTCCCAGTCTAATGAGGAGGAATGCGTACCGGAAGTTGATTTAGTGGCTGAGACCCGAAGGAAACGAGGTGATGACCTTCAGCTTCGATTTGGGGTTGAAGGTTCAAGATCTTTGTTCAGGGAAGGGCTCACAAAGAGAAGGATCTTGGGGGAGAAAAAGTTAAGCTTGAACGGGCTACAGGACCAGTACCCTCATATTCTCGAAAACATCAAAACGAGAAAATGGGAGTACTTCACCACGGACCCCAAGGAATATAATGAGTCAATAGTCCGGGAATTCTATGCGTCTTACAGAGCTTCAAGAACAGGGTATCATAGACGCAACAGAATATTCACCGGCATCGTCCACGTCCGAGGTAAGGCTGTGTTTTGTGACAATGAGCATATCAATGAACTCTACTTCCCCGACTGGGAATCAAGCACAGCTGAGTACGATGCAAAGTACTCCAACAGAGAAAACGAACGTTGATGGATAGCGTCCATAATTGCGAAGGGGACTCCTGCCTGGATCAACCCTGGAAAGAAAATCTACAAAGAAGACCTCACAAGGGAGGGAAAATATTGGCTCAACTTTGTCACCTCCCATTTAATACCTTCCAGGAATGAAACAGATATCAGCATTGAGAAGGCACTTCTCATTGCGTGTATTATGACGGGTATTAAAATCGATGTGGGGAGTCTTATCTTCCAGGAAATTGGCATCCGGGCTACGCAGCGGGCCACATCACTTCCCTTCCCGAGTTTGATCACAACCCTCTGCCAAGAGGTGAATGTTCCTATCTTACCACAACAAGACAAACTCGGTAGGTCTACGAGAGATATTGATATCACTCGTATAAGTGATTCGGTTGCCCCACCAGTGACCCCAATTGAGGACATTGACTCCCAGAATCTCCTGTCTCCCCAAGGTCCTGACACCTCCACTGCTACTGAAGAAACTGCATCCCCATCTACCACTGGTCCATCTGCCTCACACTTGCCAACCATTTCAAGACTCAGTCTAATTGCACATCACACAAATTCTAAGGTAGACCAACTCTTGAAGACATTGCCCCACCTGATTAAATAGGCCCTAACTCCGATGCAAATGTCAGTCACCGCTCTCCAACAACAACAATTAGTGTTCGGAGATAGGTTGAACAAGCTTGAGTCTAGGGTTGAACAGATTGAACGAGGTGAGGTGAGGGGTTTACCCCAACTATGGGAGGAAGTAAAATCCATGAAGACCGACCTCCAGAAGATAACAAATCTAGAGTTCGACATATCATCTCTCCTCCCTAACATGGGTGACAAGGGTGCTGACAGTGCTGCACCAGATTTGGGCCTGGACTTCACGACACTAATGGCGGACATCGCACCTTCGTCTGCTAAAGTGTCTCAGCCTCCCACTCCTACAGTACAGGTAGATCCTACTGATGACGAGACATCGGAGCAATCATCAGAATTCGAAGGGAACGAATCAAAGGAGGCCAGTTCAGAGTTCGATGAGGATGCAACCCCTAAGAAAAAGGGCAAAGAAATTGCTGTGCCAAATGTGGAGGAGGAACAAGAGCAAGATGACATTGAAAAGGCCATTTAGCAATCGCTAGCAGAAGTGGCTGCCAGGGCAGACTCGTCAGCCACACGGCCACCAATGGGAGAAGCTAGCAGCTCAGCGGCCTCACCACCTGCTCCAGACCAGTCCCACACCCCTCCTACAGCTCCATAGGAGACCTAGGCTACCGCATCTCTTCGCGCAATTGCGCCCCCAGGGAGCCCCTTGTACTCTATTTTTCTTTTTATGCATTGGGGACAATGCATGTTTTAAGTTGGGGGTGGTAGCCTTATATCTATGTATTTGTGTAGTTGATGTATTTTTGGGTATGTTTAGTGACATTTGATAACTGTACATTAGGTAGTAATGATTAATGATTTATGTATATATGTTGTTGTAATTAAATAGTGAGTAAAATTAAGTTCCTAAATAAAATCCCCTTGTTTTTTCTTCTGTCGTGTTCTTTTTCAAGGGTGTAATAGTAGAACCGGGCTTATGAATATGAGATATATTGACCGGGATGGTAAATTTGTTGAGTATTAAGTATGTAAATCTGTGTGAAGATTTGACCCTTGTTAACAAATCAATTATGTGAATTTGAGGCTCACTCGGTAACTCTAGGTCTACTTAGAATCGTGTATGTATGCACGAGGAAAGCCTTGAGTGACCAAAATGTGAACTCTAAAGCTATAAATTATGTTAACCGAACATTGTGTGTGCCAATTTGTGTGAGCCCCTTGTCTAGATAGTTCTTGTGTTCACTTCTGCCATCTAGAACTTGCCCGGTTGGTTTTTCGACGCCTAGTATATGTACACTGAGTTAGAGACATGATCTTAGGCTTTCTTTGATTATTTATGAAACCTTTCTAGCCTTTTCAGCCTACCTGTGCATAATTAATATCACTAGTACCCTATTTGAGCCTTTTAGCCTTTTCCTTGGCCTCCGCATTACAAACTTGTCCCATTCATAAAACATGATCTCTTTTGAACCCGTTCCTCCTTGAACATTGAGAACATTGCTAAAAGTTTAAGTTGGGGGTGTGGGTCAACATGGAAATGGGCAAGGCTGTGAAATGAAGTTGGGAACCTGTACCTCAAAGTGCTCATGTGAATTTATGAAAGCTCCAAAAAGAGAGAAAAAGAATGAAAAAAAAAAAAGAAAGAGGAAAGAAACAGAAAAAAAAAAAAGTGTTGTCATAAATAGTTATGTATGTATTGGCAATAATGGAGCTTGGGAATAGAATAGAGAGGTATACAAGGTGGGTCCAATGTGGGAACTTAATGCTATTAAGGCTATGGGGTCGAAAAGACACCAAAGGTTAAAAGAAAGAAGAATGTAATTAGTGTTCAAGGAGGAAGAAGCCACTAGTATCTAAATATATATCCTACCCTTCCTTAAACCGACATTACAAGCTTACAAAGTCCTTATGTGATCTCCAACCGAGGGTCCTTATAACTAGGTGATGAATTAAAATAAGGGCAAGCCTATGGTATGGCATGTGGTGACACTTGAAATTTTGTTCTGAGAATGAGTGTACTTGCAATTTAGTCCCTTTGCATTGCTATGATAAATGTTGTGAGAGTGGGACTTTCTTTTCAGTGAGGGCATATACATTGCTAGGTTGATAGTAAGTTGAGCTTTGAGTAAGGCATAAATGTATTCAGCTGAAGGTAGCCTTTAGTTACTTTGTTGAGGCTTAAAGTTCACTAATTGATTGGTTGTCTTTGAATATATTGATGATTCAAGGATGGTACAGTACTCAAGAGTTATACTTGAGATACTAACAACAAACACCGTCCATGGTCAGTATTGTCTCACGTTTGATAAGTAGAGTCTAGATTAGTATAGTATTATTTTAGTTGCTTGAGGACAAGCAAGAGTTTAAGTTGGGGGTGTTGATGTGCCGGGTAATTTCGGCACATTTTGATATTACTTGCTTAAAGTTTGACTTGTTTTACTTGCAAATTATCATGATACTTATGTAATTTTAGTGTATTTGCAGTAGATCGAGTGTAAGGACCCAGAAGTACGAAAAAGAGTTCAAAAAGCCAGCTGAAGACAAGAAAAAAAGTAAGAGCATCGCATATGCGAGTATGCGATCGCAAACAGAAAATGCCAATCGCATATTCCACAAGCAGATCGCAGACAAAGACAGAACTCTAGGCCAATCTTCATAACGAGAATGCGATTGCAAAACAGGAATGCGAACCGCAAAATGACAAGGTGAAATCGCAAACACAAACAGAGTTCTAGGTGAAAATCAGAGTGGAGAATGCGAAGCATATCGCGATCGCATAATTAACACGCGAATCAAAATGCGATGAGAGCAAAATTTTCTGGTGGAGTTTGCGACGGGCGATGATGATTTGCGGTCCACATTTCTGTTCTGCAACAGAAATGCAGTCCGCATTATTACAACAAGGGCAAATCTGACCGAAATTCGCCTCGGGTTTTGGGCCTCTATAAATAGGTTTTATAGGGTTTTGTGAAAGGAGTCTTGTCAGAATTTAGAGCACGAAGTACGACAATTGATTATTTTGAATTCTTAGAAGCTTTTGGGGATCAAATACCTTCTATTTTTGTAAGATGATATCAATTACTCTTCATTGTTCTTTAATTATCAGCATGTGTAGCTAAACTCAAACGCTGAGGTTGTGAACCCTAGATGGGTAGAATGTTGTTGAGATCTTGTTATTGAATCTGATTTCGAATGAAGCTTGATATTTATTTATTTATTGTTCTTCAATTAATCGTTAGTGGTTGCAAACATTAACGAACGCCAATTAACTCTATCTTATATTGGAAAAGTAAGATAGAATTTGGTAGAAATAAATAACAAAGACTCAAGGCTTTAAACCTTGTTTAATAAAATCACTTAGGAATAAGTAAGTTTTAATTTGGCATTTAATTGGTTGTTCTTAAGCATGACTCTTTTGTATTCGGGAGAATCGTAGAGAGGATACATTATCCAATTATTGGGAAATATTGGATAGTAAATTAAACATCAATTGCATATCAAGAAAGGTATTTAATATTAATATCAAGAACATTCTACTACATTAAGGGGGACGCAACCTTGGTTTCTTAAATTCATATTTTTCACATTCATACTATAAAAATTCGTTTTCAGTTTTCGTTTACTTATACATTCAACACTTCTTTATTCTATTTGACCTGCTTGATAGAATTACGACTTAGTCAAGTATTATATTAATTAGACAATAGTTTCACACCTATTCCCTGTGTGATTCGACCCCAACCTTGTTGGGTTATTATATTTGACATCGACCGCTTACACTATTATTAAGGTGTAAATTGAGCGAATCACCTTCTACGTGCCAATTTTCAATATTAAGCGCCGAAAACCCAATCCGAACACACGCCCAAGTCCAAAATCATCATACGAACCTATTTGGACCGTGAAATCCCGGTTCTGACGTCGTTTACTCAAAACGTTGACTCAAGTCAAACTTAACCAATATAAACCATTTTTAAGGAACTGAATGTTTCGATTTCAACCCGAACCAACCATCCCCGCAAGTCATAAAATAGTAAAAGCACATACGGGGAGTCTTCATTAGGGAAACGGGGATCTAGAAAGCAAAACGACCAGTCAGGTCATCACATTCTCCACCTCTTAAATAAAATGTTTGTCCTCAAACGGGTCTAGAATCATACCTGGAGTGCTGAATAGGTATGGATATCTGCTCCGCATTCCCTCCTTGGTCTCCCAAGTCGCCTCCTCGACTGGTTGATCCCTCAACTGGACCTTTACCGTAGAAATCTTCTTAGACCTTAACTGGCGAACCTACCTATCAACAATGGCAATTGGCTCCTCCTCATAACCCCGGCTCGCATATAGCTGAACCGTGCTGTAGTCTAACATATGCGACCTGTCGGCATGATACTTTCGAAGCATACACATGTGGAAAACTGGATGAACTCCCAATAGATTGGGAGGCAATGCAAGCTCATAAGCAACTTCCCCAACTCGCCTCAACACCTAAAATGGACCTATAAACCTTGGGCCCAACTTGCCCTTCTTCCCGAACCTCATGATTTCCTTCATCGGCGAGACCTTCAAGAGAACCTTCTCGCCCACCATAAATAATAAGTCACGCACCTTCTTATCCGTGTAACTCTTCTGTCTGGACTATGCTATGTGAAGTCGCTCCTAAAATAACTTCACCTTCTCCAAGGCATCCTTCACTAAATCAGTACCATATAATCTAGCCTCATCGGGTTCAAACCATCCGATGGATGAACGACATCGCCGACCATACAAAGCCTCAAATGGAGCCATCTCAATGTTGGACTGATAACTGTTGTTATAAGCAAACTCGGCCAAAGGCAAGAATTGATCCCACTGCCCTCCGAAGTCAATCACACATGCTTTGAGCATATCCTCCAAGATTTGAACCATCCGCTCCGACTGCCCGTCAGTCTGCGGATGAAAGGCTATACTGAGCTCTACTCGGGTACCCAACTCGCTCTAAACTGCTCTCCAGAAGCGAAGTGAATAAGGGCCTCTGTCAGAAATGATAGAAACAGGCACACCATGCAACCGAACAATCTCCTGAATGTAAATCTAGGCCAATCTCTCTGAAGACTACGTAGTCACAAACGGAATGAAGTGTGCCGACTTGGTCAACCTGTTGACAATGACCCATACTGCATCAAACTTCCTCAAAGTCCGTGGCAACCTAACTACGAAGTCCATAGTGATGCGCTCCCATTTCTACTCAAGTATAACCATCTGCTGAAGTAGGCCACCTGACCTCTGGTGCTCATGCGTAACATGCTATTAATTTAGGCACCTCGCTACATACTCAACTATGTCCTTCTTCCGCCACCAATAATGCTGCCTCAGGTTTCCATACATATTTGTAACACCTAGATGAATCGAATACTGAGAATTGTGCCCCTCCTCTAGAATTTTCTCCCTCAAGCCATCAACATTAGGAACACATAGGCGACCCTGAAGCCACAGAACATCATCCTCTCTGATAGTAACTTCCTTGGAACCACCCTGTAGTACCGTCTCTCTAAGAACCAACAAGTGCGGATCATCGAACTGACGAGCCTTAATCCGCACAAGTAATGAAGATTGAGCCACAACACATGCAAGGATCCAAACTGGGCTCTGAAATTTCCAACCTCACAAGTCTGTTAGCTAAGGACTAATGTCCAAAGCCAAAGGTCTCTCCTCTACTGGAATGAATGTCAAACTACCCATACTCTCGGCGTTTCTGCTCAAGGTATCCACAACCACATTCGCCTTGCCCGGATGATAAATGATAAGTAATATCATAGTCCTTTTAGTAACTCAAGCCACCTATGCTGCCTCAAATTAAGATCCCTCTGCTTGAACAAATGCTGCAAGCCTCACAGGACACCCCATAAAGATAATGCCTCCAGATCTTGAGAGCATGAACTATCGCGGCCAACTCCAAGTCATGTACGGGTAATTCTTCTTCATGGGGCTTCAGCTGACGTGAAGCATATGCAATAACTCTCCCTTCCTGCATCAATACACAACCCAGGACAACGCGTGAAACGTCGCAATACACAGTATACATCCCTAAACCGGAAGGCAACACTAAAATCCGTGTTGTAGTCAAAGTCGACTTGAGCTTCTGAAAGCTCGCCTCACAATCGTCGGACTATCTGAATGGAGCACCCTTCCGGGTCAATCTAGTCAAGGGCGCTACAATAGACGAGAAACCCTCCACGAACTGACGATAATACCCTACTAACCCCAAGAAACTCCTGATCTCGGTCACGGTGGTAGGACGAGGCCAACCCTGAACTGCCTCAATCTTCCTGGGATCCAACTTAATTCACTCACCTGATACCACATGCTCCAAGAAAGCCACGGAATCCAACCAGAACTCACACTTGGAGAACTTAGCATAAAGCTTCAGTTCCCGCAAGGTCTTAAGCACTAATCTCAAATGCTGCTCGTGCTCCCCTATACTGCGCGAGTAGATCAATATGTCATCAATGAAGACAATGACAAATGAACCAAGATACAGCATGAACACTCGGTTAATCAAATCCATGAACGCCACCAGGGCGTTAGTCAAACCGAAGGACATCACTAAAAACTCATAGTGGCCATATCCGGTCCGGAAAGTCGTCTTCGAGATATCCGAAGCATGAATCTTCAGCTTATGATACCAAAATCTCAAGTCGATCTTAAGCACCTTGCAACCGATCAAAAAAATCATCAATATGTGGCAACAGGTATTTGTTCTTAATGGTGACTTTGTTCAGCTGGCGATAATCAATGCACATCCACATAATCTCATCCTTCTTCTTCACAAACAACACCGGTGCGCCCCAAGGCGACATGCTAGGTCTAATGAACCCCTTCTCAAGCAACTCTTGAAGCTTCTCCTAAGCTCTCTGAGCTCCTTGGGAGCCATACGATAAGGCGAAGTAGAAATAGGCAGGGTGCCCGGCACCAAATCAATGTCGAAATCGATATCTCGATCCGGCGGCATACCTAGTAGATCAGTAGGAAATACATCGGAAAACTCAGGAATGGCACTGAAATAAGGTCGTGCTAGAGTACTTGGAGCAGGGGGTGATGCTGACTGCATGGGCCTGCTGGGCTAACCCCTCATGAACTGACCTCTGCCCCCAGGTGGGGCAACACTGAATCCTCCAAACTGTCGGGTCGCTTGTCCCTTGGCGCAAACTCTCCGTTGCTGTTGTGAATATGCTCGATCCTCC
This sequence comes from Nicotiana obtusifolia, assembly GCA_002018475.1. Taxonomy (NCBI): domain Eukaryota; kingdom Viridiplantae; phylum Streptophyta; class Magnoliopsida; order Solanales; family Solanaceae; genus Nicotiana; species Nicotiana obtusifolia. The sequence continues at coordinate 26,853 of MCJB01050934.1, forward strand.
GAGCTGTATCCACAACCTGCTGAAAGGAAGTCCCCATCTCTGCCTCACGAGACATAGGTACCTGAATCTCAAGGTGCAGACCTACAATGAATCTCTGCACCCTCTGACGGAGTCGCTCAAACTGACCCCGAAATTCCTCTCTCTCAAAAGGTGGGATATACTTCTCCAAGAACAAATGTGTAAACTGCTCTCAAGTCAAGGGAGGTGAACCTGCTGGCCTACTAAGAAGGTAAGCTTGCCACCATCTGCGGGCCTTGCCTTTAAGCTGAAAAGTGGCAAATTCCACCCCGTTAGGCTCCACCCATGTTCCGGAGCCTAACCTTGCATCGGTCAATGAAATCCTGGGGGTCTTCTGACCGCTCACCCCCAAAGGTAGGGGGACGAAGTCTAGTACATCTGTCCAACCGCTTCTGCTGATCCATGGTCGCGACTTCTACAGCCTCTGGCGTAGCCGCTGCAACAGACTAGGCTCCGCCCGCAAGTAGTGCACCTGGGTTCTGATAAACAGCAGCAGCGTGCCCTGGAGCCTGAGCGCTAGGGGTCTGTGCTCCCCCTCCCACCTGAGATATGGCAAGGTATACTGGAAATAAATCAGCCTGCGTCATAGAGTCCATGAACCGCAGCATACGACCCATGATCTCCTAGAATCCCGGCCCAGTCATGAAATCCGCTGGGGGCGCCTCAACTGCAGGTACCTCACCCTGCTCCTCAATAATAAGACCCTTCACTAGATCCACTAGTGGCACAACTAGAGCAACTCTAGGACGACATCGTTCTCTGGTAGGAGCTGGAGCCCTCTCTCGGCCTCTAGCAATAGGGGGAGCAAATCCTCCACGGTCGGGTACACCTGTCGCGCGCGTTCTCACTATCTGTGAGAGAGTAAGAGAATGATACTTAGCACAACATTAATTGCACAATAGGAGATAAAGAAAGAGAAACTTCCTAACACTCTATAGCTTCTCGAAAATAAGTACGAACGTCTCCGTATCAATCCGCAAGACTCTATTAGGCCTCCTCATGACTCATGAGACCTAAGTGAACCTAGTGCTCTAATACCAAGCTGTCACGACCCAAATTCGTAATAGGTCGAGACAGCACCAAACCCTGCCGTTAGGAAAGCCCACAAGTGTAACTACAAGTGATTTACCCCTTTTTTACAATTTTAATACGGAAGATTTTCCTTTTTAGAGAACACTTTAAACTAAATTTCATGAAACTGCGATAAATCTTTTTAAACTAAATACCAACATAATAAGTGCATACTCTACGGTGATGGAAATGACAAGTGCAGTAGTACATAAGTGCTACAAATCCCCAAAACCCGGCGTCAAAAGTACATGAGCAATTTAGAGAATATACAAAACTACTAAAACTACTGTCTGAATATAATAGACAAGAATAGTAAATAAGGTGGAAGGAGACTCTGGTGCTGCGGATCATAGCAAGGCAAGCAGCTCACCACTAAGTCTACGTAGATGCTCGGCTACGTGCCCGCGTGACCACTGGTGGAACCTGTCTCAGTACCTGCACACCAGTGCAAAAGTATAGCGTGAGTACGGAAACAACGCGTACCCAGTAAGTATCTAGTCTAACCTCGAAGAAGTAGTAATGAGGGGTCGACTTGACACTTACTAGAGGTCAATAATAATAATAAAATTGCATAAAGTAGACATGGTGAGCATATAACAGGTATCAATGAAACAAATAAAAGCAACTATAATAAATACAACAGGAGTCCGTAACACATCACCAACATCTTATAACTGGCCGTGAAGGCCCTAACTCAATCATATCCAAATTGGAACTTGTTTCGATTATTAAGCACGAAGTTGCCAAGGCGAACGGCCCGATCCCATAAAAATAGTGGTACTCAGTACTGCCGAGGCGAACGGCCCGATGCCATAAGAATAGTGTTACCATCATACTACCGAGGCAAACGGCCCGATCCCATAAGAGTAGTGTTATCATATTGCCGAGGCGAACGGCCCGATCCCATAAGAGTTGTGTTATCATACTGACGAGGCGAATGGCCCGATCTCATAGGAATAGAGAAATTTACCTCGCTCGCGGAAGTACTTGCGAGACGAAAAGACGTGGATTTTTCATAGTTATTAAGTATTCCTCAATTTTCTGAAATAAGAAGGCTAAGTCGATAATTGCAATTTTAAATCGCTATTCTCAGCTCTATTCAAGATAGTTAATACGCATGATAAACACAATAGTACAATTAAAAGCATGATGTGGGTCTAAGTCTACCCAGACATATCATAGAATATAGCTACGCACAGACTCTCATCACGCCGTGCATATGTAGCTCCCCACAAAGTAATACACAATAAAGATACACCTAAGGGGATGAGTTCCCTCTTACAAGGTTAGACAAGAGACTTACCTCATTCCCAAGCTCACTTCCGTCCATTAATCCGCTCTAAAGCCCCAAGTCGATGTTGAACAATCCGAAACTAGTCAAGTATTATATAATTTAATCAGTATATACTCAAAAGTTCATAATTTAGCCATTAGAGTAATTATTCAATCCAAATTGAAAGATTCTTAAAATTTACCCCGGGCCCATGTGCTCGGATTCCAGAAATTTTTGAATATAATTGTTACACATAGCCGCACGAACTCAAATATAAATTTTTACTTAATTCCATAACCATTTTCGTGGTCCAATCCCATTTTTATTAAAAACCTAGGTTTTTTCACCAAACTTATAATTTCCACAATTTTCATGTTAAAATCTACCTATATGCATGTTTCAAACTCACATAGTATAGGAATTACTTACTTAAAGTGCTAGGTAAAAAATCCCTCCTCAAAGAGCTCTAAATTCGACCCACAAATGAGAGAAATGAAGAAATGAGCCTAAGTCTCGACTAAAATACACCCTTCTGCCCCCAGTGATTTTTGCTTCTGGGGAATATTTGGCCACATATGCGACTCCGCATCTACGGAGGTTGCATCACAGATGCAGTCCTCCCGGCTGGCCTCCTTCCGCTTCTGTAACGCGTTCTTCGCATCTGCGGGCTCGCATATGCGGTCGAGCCCTCGCACCTGCGCCACTGCCCCCTTCAGCTCCAGGCTGCTTCTGCGGGCCATTGACCGCTTCTGCGATCGCGCACCTGTGCCTTTACGTCCGCACCTACGGACTCAGCCCACATAGTTTAGCTTAGTACCTGGGACTAGCCAGCCGCTTTTGCGGTGTCGCACCTGCGGCCAATTCTTTGCAAGTGCGAACGCACCAGAACCCTTGCTGCTTCAGCAATTCTTCCAAGTCCAAACACGTTCTGCATATCGTCCGATTAGCAACCGAGGCCCCCCGGGCCTTGCCCAAACATACCAACAAGTTCGTAAACATAAAACGGACTCGCTCAAACCCTCGAAACGCGTAAAACAATATCAAAACTATAATTCGCACCCCAAAACCAAATCAAATAAACTTTTGAGCTTCAAGTTTTTCCAACTTACTCCGAACGCGTCGAATCATACTTAGACTACTCGGAATGACACCAAATTTTGTGTGCAAGTCATAAATCACCATACGGAACTATTCCCAAACTCGAAATCTCAAACGGACCTCAATGACACCAAAGCCTACTCCAAACCAAACTTAAAGAACTTGAAAACCTTCAACGCACCAACTTTTAATATTAAGCGCCGAAACGCTCCCAGGTCATCCGAAACCTAATCCGAACACACGCCCAAGTCCAAAATTATCATACGAACCTACTGGGAACATCATATCTCGATTCCGAGATCGTTTACTTAAAACGTTGACTCAAGTCAAATTTAACTATTATAAGTCACTTTTAAGGAACTAAGTGTTTCGATTTCAACTCGAACCCTTCCAAACGCGAACCAACCATCCCTCCAAGTCATAAAACAGTAAAAGCACATACGGAGAGTCTTAAATAGGGTAATAGGGATCTAGAAAATAAAATAATCAATCGGGGTCGTTACAGTGAGTATGTGTGTGTGTGTATTGTTAAATATATGCAGATATTGTAAATAACAAATAATCTAACAATAATACTGGCCGAAATCGACCGGTAAATTTTATATATATATATATATATATATATATATATATATATATATGTAATTTTTGTTATGGAAAAAACCAATTAACCTTGGGTGGGAAAAAATAAATTCAAATTTCCGACTGATTTCGGTCAGTATACTTGAAATTTTTTAATTAAAACTTATTTTAGCAGATAATATGCAAGTATGACCATGTCTTGGTCAAAGATTGACCAATTTCCGACAGACATCGGTCAAAATTTTTATATGTGTCAGACGTCTTTATTGTGGGACCACTATTTCCGATCGATGGTGATCGGTATCTTTGTGTGAAATTTTTTCTTTGACTTTTGCGACAAATTACCTGTTTTCTGACCGATTTGGTCAGTTTTTCTCCCGAACAGTTTCGGTAGGTATTCTGTAGATGGTTTTTGACAGTTTTCTAATAGTGTACAGGTATTAATAATAAAATAGATTAAAATTTAAAATCCAATTTTTTCAAATTTGAAAATTTTAAAAATAATTTATAAATATATATAATTTTTGAATATTATAAAATTTATATTTCAGAAATTTAATAACATGCTTCGCGCGATCTTATTTACTATTATAAAATATGTGCTGGTTTTACGCTTAAATAAATTTGGATAAACTTTTATTTTTAATTTTAACTGTAATATAAATGATCCTGGAATTGTTTATACCCAGATAGAAGATTGCAACCAAAATTTTAAGTTTTATCCCTAGATTATTATCCCTTATCCTTATATCAAACGATCCCTAAATGTCCATGCATTTCAGGGTACTACTTTTCCCGGGGGTAAATATAGTTCATCTGTTTCATAATAAAATGTATTACTCACTTCTTTCCAGTTTATGTGAACTTCTTTCCTTTTTGGTCCGTTCCAAAAAGAATGGCCCCTTTCTAAATTTGGAAACGATTTAGCTTAAAACTTACAATTCTACCCTTAATGAGAAGCTTTTATAACCACACAAATACTCTGACCCCTTTTTAACTTGTTTAAGACAACAAATTCCAAAAGTCTTCATTTTTTCTTAAACTCCGCGCCCACTCAAACAGGTGCACATAAATTGGAACCGGGGGAGTATATGACATTTCAGAGTTAAGATGAGTTTAATTTGAATATTTGGAAAGCTTTGATTGGATTCAAACTCGTTGTCTAGTTTGAAAAATCAATGCTAAATATCGAAAATCTTTTTGGAGATGACGAAAGAAACAATATAATTGTGCTTTTTATTATAACAAACTAAGGTGAGTTATTCGAGATTAATCCCGCCTTACAAGTATATTTTAAACTTAAAAATTGTTTAATATATTGTAGGCAAATATTAAGGTAGACTAAAACTGTTGCTTTTGATCCAGAAACTAACGAACGTCGTGTCCTATTATTGACAGGAAGTACAAACATCCATCAATTACTTACAAGAATTAGGAAAATTATAAAATTAAAGAAAAAATCATACACAATCAAATAGGTAAGAATATCAAAATATACAGGACTAAACTGGAAAGAAATCCTAGTAATTAATCACCAGCACCGGGTGACCTTGTCCTAGATTTTTGAACAAAATACACAAACTTCTGTTACAATAACTTGACTGGCAAAAATCTTAACAGCTCTGTTCATTGGAGGATGTATGCAAATTCCGTCTTTTGCACTGCCACACCACTGCTGCAATCAAGATTGGAATTCCCAGTAGAAATCTTAGCGCTAAAACTCCACCTGCACAATTTCAGAAAATAGCAGCCTTAGTTAGAAAAATCTGCAGTTTTATTTGAAAAACAATTTGTTGGATCTTAATTGTAGAGCCTTACCTATTCCTATACCGCCAAAGAACAATACAAAAACTGCCAAAGTTGCGCAGGAAGAGAAACAAAAAAACAAGTTAGTAAAATTCTCCAACAGAATGGCATATCAATATGAAAAGAACAAGGCAGGTTGAGTATAGTGAAACTTCAAAAATTACCAGAATAGTACTCGACTTTGCATCGGAACGTCAGTTTCGAAACGTGAATGTCCTCTTTGCACCAATAACGACAAGTAGCTCTGTCGCTGTTTTCTTCAATAGTGCAGCCGCCACCACGACTCCGGTCGCAATTTCTACATAACAGATTACGCTTCCAAGAAAGCTCAAACCCATAAGCCAGGCCTTGATGTGTGCTTGATAACGTAGACGACTTGTTTGATGAAATGCCTGGAGCAGAGGACCATGCAACAGTTTCAACCCTACAGCCGCCAGCTAAATCCGAAACTTGCAATATTTCTCTTATGACAAGGTAGCTAAAACCCGTTGTATTTTTGCTACAAAAACTTGTAAGAATATACTGTGACGAGTTGATAGGAGCTTGACAGTTGACATAATTGATATCATTGTTAACACGAACCCATTCAAAGATTTGGCTAGTCATGGCATCATAACTTGCCCTGTGATTTGGAAAAACTGTGCAATTTTCTGTCTGATCTTTTAGGCCGGGATCAAGTAGCCTTATTGAGTAGCTTCTGTAGTTAATTTCCTGCACGTAGAAAATTCTGGACTTGTAATTGAACACGGTTTGGTTGTTCTGGCAATCGAGCTCATATCCGTGTCTACCACAATGCTCAGGATCAGTCCTCAATCGGAAGGGAAATTTTATTTGAATATCACCGCAGGAAGCAGGGACACATTGAGAAATATCCAGTGCTTTAGAACTGCTTATGAATGTCACAAGTAACAAACCACAAGCGAAAAGCAGCCCTCTTGTCAACATGTTTTCAATTGAATATATAGAGGAAATAAAAAGATACTATGGTTCTTTTTCTTGATGTGGTAATATATACGATATGAAGATATGACCTCTCTCCAGCGCGTCCAATTAAATTTTTCGGCCCGGGACAAATGGGTGTCAAAGATAAAGAAGTTTGACTCGACTTGACATGTATGACCTCGTCCTTGGATTAGCAATTTGTTAAAATTAAGTGGAATGATTTGAAAAAAATAAGTGGATTGATCATTGATTATGACAAGGAATATATTGACCAGTCTTATCCACTAACGTTTCTTTTACTACGATAGAGTGGGATTATGACATTTTCAAAATAAATTAGCGGAAGTGATATTTTAGTCGCCGCTGAAAGTCAAAGATATTGAAAGATTCAACAACTCAGCAACTTGCTAAGTGCATGTTGTAGCGTGTTGACTTTAAAGCACTATCAGTTTTTATTGCAAAGGGACCACTCTTACCAGAATGATTCCTAATTGGCAACTAAGCTAAGCATTTTGCAACTTAGCAACCATTGTTGGAGACTGTTGCTTCTCTTCCCAAGAAGCAGAGAAATGAGAATGACCAAAATCCTAATTCACTTGTTTCTGCATCTAATATTCTTGGGAGTAGCTCTAGGACAAGTAGTAACAATCCAAGATCAATGCTTGCCAACAAAATGTGGCGATTTCGGTCCAGTAATTCGGTTCCCTTTTCGTCTTAAAAATCGTCAGCCAACCAACTGTGGCTACCCTGGTTTCGAATTATCTTGTACCAAAGACAATGTTACTCAATCCAAGCTCCAATTTCCATTGCAGGCATCTATCAAGAACATTGACATTTCAATATCAACCAATGTTTCTGTTCAGGAAATTGATTACAAGTCACAGACATTAAGATTATCAGAACTCAATGCTTCGTGTCTTCCCGGGCAGATTTCAAACATAAACTCGTCTGCTTCGCCGTTTACTTATGATCAGAACTCATATGGTGGCTTCACTTTATTCAATTGTTCCTCAAATAAGAAGTACTCAACGTCTTTTGATCGGATCAACTGCCTTAGCGGCCCTCATTATGACGTCCTTGCCTTTCGATCTTACAATAGTATCTCTCAGTTTCCATCTTCTTGTACAAAGATGTACAATATTTCAGATGTTCCAGACGAGGTACTTTTCGGGCAACCAGAATATAGTCGCACCCAGATTTATTTGCATTGGTCCAAACCATTTTGTGGAAATTGTGAAGCTGATGGAAAGTACTGCAAGTTGAAATCCAACGGTTCAGGCAGTGAAACCGAATGCGTTGACATTCCAAAAGATCCTAGCAAAGGTATATCTTTAAAATTGACTTTCCCTTTTCAGGCTATAAATTGGCACACCTTTTACAATTACAGAGTTTATAGGGCAATCAAAGAGAGCTATTGTCTTTAAGAAATCAAGATTGATATTATTTTCTAAATAACAATTACTACAAGCTAATAATGCTATCATCTTTATTTTACAGGGCCGTCAAAGAAAGTTATTGTCGCAAGTGTACTAGTTAGTGTGTTTGCCTTCGCGTTAATCATTTTAGTAGTGTACAAAATTATCAAATTGAAAATAAAGAAAGAGGATCAGAAAAGGATTGAGAGGTTTTTGGAGGATTATAAAGCTCTGAGACCTACAAGATACAGTTATGCAGATATTAAAAAGATAACAGAGCAATTCAAGTATAAACTAGGTCAAGGAGGTTATGGGAAAGTATATAAAGGGAAACTAACCAATGAAATTCTTGTTGCGGTTAAGGTCCTTAACAATTTCAAGGGTGACGGCGAAGACTTCATTAATGAAGTGGGCAGCATAGGCAGAATTCACCATGTAAATGTTGTGCGCTTAGTTGGATATTGTGCTGATGGATGTCAACGAGCTCTTGTGTACGAATATTTACAAAATGATACGCTTCAAAAGATCGTATCATCAGGGAATGAAAGAGGTTCATCACTAGGTTGGGAAAAGATGCAACAAATAGCAGTAGGAATCGCCAAAGGTATCGAGTATTTACATCAAGGGTGCAATCAAAGAATTGTACATTTTGATATTAAGCCTCATAATATCTTGCTAGACCAAGATTTCAATCCAAAAGTTGCGGATTTTGGTCTGGCAAAGTTGTGCTCTAAGGACCAAAGTGCTGTGTCAATGACTGCTGCTCGAGGTACCATTGGCTATATTGCCCCTGAAGTGTTCTCTAGGAACTATGGAAATGTGTCATATAAAGCAGATATTTATAGTTTTGGAATGCTGTTGCTTGATATGATTGGTGGAAGGAAGAAATTTGATGCTGCAAATGAGGAGAACAGTAGCAGTCAGATTTACTACCCCGAGTGGATGTACAAACAACTGGAGAAAGGAGACGAAATAGAAATCCAAATTGACAATGAAGATGACAGCAGCATAATCAAGAAACTAGCAATTGCAGGACTTTGGTGCATTCAATGGTATCCAGCAGATAGGCCATCCATGAAAGTTGTGATTCAAATGCTAGAAGGAGAAGGCGTTCCCGTCATGCCACCTAATCCTTTCAGCTCAATGAATTCGTCAAACACGAGGACTACTGCAGAGGCAAGCCAATTGAGCAGTGAGCTTGGAAGCAGTTTTGAAACTGGTACAAGTTCGAATTGAATAAATCTGAGGTATAACATTTCTCTCCATAAAGAAAGAAACAAAGGACAGAATAAGACTGATGTAAATGCTACTAGCTAGTACGTCTTTGGTATATATCTATATCAATTTTTGTAAATTGTACTGAGTAGAATTTAAATAGCTGAGTTTCTCAACCAGCGAATTTAATATACAAAACAGCATGCAATTATGGATGAAAAAGGTTGAGGTTGAGAAGGAATTAAGACAAGCCCATACACCAAAAACAATGAAAAAAAGAAGTTTATGGATATTTCTGTCCAATTTCCTCAAGAATATAAGTATGACTTCCAACCATGTATTCTCATAAAATAAAAGCCAACAACCAGCAATGAGCACCTCATTACTACACGAGGCCAATTTCAATTTACTAAACTAAGGTTCATCTCGTGTGTCATGGTCGATTAAAAGTTGAAGTTTACATTCAAATGAGAAATAATTAGGAGCCTCACTAAGGGATAATGGCTTGGGCCTGGGGATTTGCAGCAAACTGGACAGGAAGCATTTAATCGTACCCGTTCATCTATACAGTTTGCATGGAAGCAGTGTTGGCATTCAGGAATTCTCCTTAAGGTCTTCTTACCATGGTTTGCACAACATGGTGAGTTAACCTTAACCACCTAGAATGTCACTTGATATTCTTATTGTCTCAATAACATCTCCAGCATTAATCTCACGGGGAGCTATAAAAGGTCTTGGGGGCATCTGTAGGAGTTCATCATCTCCTTCAAGCATTTCAACAACTTTGTTCATTGCAGCGCAATCAGCTGGCTTCATCTGTATGCACCATAATGCCACAATCATCATCTTCTTTACCATCCCCCTTTCTTCATTGGTGGTATCCTGTATCTCTATATCATTTCCTGAATTGAATTGGTCGTAAACCCAGGCAGGAAAGTAAATCTGGCTTAAGTGGTCGGCGAATGGGTTCATGTTCTTTCTTCTGCCTGCCATTTCCATCAACAACATGCCATAACTATATACATCGGCTTTGTATGAGATTCCTCCAATATATTTGTAAAACAACTCAGGAGCCATGTAACCCATTGTCCCTCTTGCTGCAGTTAGGCTCACTATACTATCATCTGTTGGATACAATTTAGCAAGCCCAAAGTCAGATATTTTGGGGCTGAAATTTTCGTCAAGAAGAATGTTATGTGGCTTAATATCAAAATGTAAGATCTGCATGTCACAGCCCCGATGTATGTATTCTACCCCACGGGCAACTCCTAGAGATATATCGAACATTTATTTGTAACTCAAGGAAATAATTCCTTCTTGCAGAAATATGTACTTGTCCAAGGAACCATTAGGCATGAACTCATATACCAAAGCACGTTTCGAGCCCTCAACACAGAATCCAATGAGCTGCACAACATTAACATGATGAATCCATCCAATTGCGGAAACTTCACTGATAAGTTCTTGCCCACTAGTCATAGATTTGTGCATCATCTTTACTGCAACAAAAGGACCACTGCGTAGCTTTCCTTTAAAGACAGTTCCATAGGCTCCTTCACCTAGTTTTTCCTTGAATTTATTAGTCATCCTCTTAATTTCAGAATAGGAGTACTTAATTGGCACAAGTTTGCTCTGGATTTGCAGGAAGTCTTCAATTGACTGAGACATAGATAAGGGTCGTCTTCTCCATTTGTACACTATTTATGCTATCAGGAAAACCAATCCAAAGAGAAAGCGCAGTGACAGAATTGAAACTGCAGTGTTTTACAAAGATAAATAGAAGACATTAATAAAAGAACCACATTCTTTTTCATAGGACAAAGGGTTTGAGTAAAAGCTACAAATTAAGCTATATATTTTTCAGAGGTGACCAAGAATCCTAATCCTCGTAGGTTAAAGATAAAGACTCACGTGTAACTCTTCCAACGTATATTGTTGTAAGAACTGTCAAAACAGGCAAACCACAAAGGAAAAAATCATTAGTTTATTGATTTTAAAGGTTTCCTTTCAACAAAATGCTTACTCTGTAATAAAGTCATTGCAGTCTACTACTCCAGTATCGAAATACTTACCACCATTGTGGGAGAGGCGACCTGCATTATCACAAATATAGAATTTCAGCAAAATAGAGATGCTACATCTTAAAATAAAATGTTGTATAGTGAAACTTAGGACTAAAACACAGAGCAGACAAAAATAAGTAACAACATAAGGAAGAAAGAAAATTGACCACATCTTTGACCTGCTTTCAGATGGAGATCTCATTTGTCGTAAAGATTGACATCTAAAGATTAGAACTTGAAATACAGTAAATTTGCTGGGAGTTTTATAGCCCGTTTGGCCAAGCTGGAAAAATCAGTTTATTTTTAGAAGTATTTGTTTTCAAAAGTAATTTTGGTGAGAAGCAGTTAGTATTTGGCTAATTAATTAAAATAGTACTTCTAAGCAGCAATTAGTATTTGGCCAAGCTTTTAAAAAGTGCTTTTAAGTATATTTTTCTCAAAAGTGCTTCTCAAAAAAGTGCTTCCGGAAAGAAGCTATTTTTTTCTGCTTCTCCAAGACTGCTTCTATTTCTCCTCAAAATCACTTTTTTTTCTCCTAAAAGCTTGGCCAAACACTTCAAATTTGAAAAAAAAGTACTTTTCTTTTTGAAAAAAATGCTTTTGAACTAGGAGAAGCTTGGCCAAACAGGCTATTAACATAGTCCTTGTGTTTGACCAAAAAGTATAACCCTTGGTTCAAATAATTAAATCTATGTATTCAGGGGATTAAACCTAGTTAACAATAATACTCCTAGATATGAGTTCCGAAAGCGTGACTAATGTTGGACAGATCCGATAGAGATATAATGATGGTGTATAACAATCATTCCAAGCAACTTAAACAATGATAGAGCATTAAATAGCAACAAGCAATAATAAATGGCATTTGAGTAAATAAAAGGAGTGATTCACCCAATAAAAGAGAATCTAGGTGTTACTCATCGTGACAATGATGAATGACAGGCAAATTCTTGAATATTCAAATTATTCTCGGATCTGATAAAAAGTATGAAATAATATAAACAAGAATCTTGGTGAAAAAGGTGTTGTTTGTATTATAGTGAGAGAGAAAGAGAGAGAGAGAAAGAGAGAAAGAGAATCTTTTGTCGAAGTATATTCTTACAAAACAAATATCCCCTTCCACTATTCTCCCATTATCTATTTATATCAGACATTTTCTTAACGAAACCCTAATAGTACAAGTAAGTGAATATCCACTAGAATATTTCCTTTAATATCCTATTTCGAAAACTATCCGTTACAGTGCTGCCAACGGTGCTTGACATCGATCGTTTTTGACATCTCGGCCACGAACCTTGCTGCTTCCTGCTCGACCTCGACTAGTGACGGCTTGAAGACACTTCCTTTAGTGCTATCATGTCTTAAATATTCTAGGGCAGATTTTGACATATACAGTTAGTCCCTCCGCTTATTGACGCTGGCCTTGGGCGGCTTGATGAACGAATTCTGTTAGTCATGGTTGAGATAATTAGATGAGCGGGCAAGTGGCCTTTCATAAGCTGCAATTTTTGGGGTCACGTCGTTCCTGGATCAAAGTGACGTCATGACGTCATACGTCATTATGATACGTTTTCCCGATACGTTGCATAATTTCGCGTGCATCTAGCGGTTGGATCTGTCGCTTTGATAGTTATGCTAAGTAATGATGACCTAATTTCTCAGTTTCAATGCTTAAGCGCTTATAAATAGGGATATGAAGATCCACGCTCAAGTTTTACAGATTTCCCACATCGAAACCTTCCTCTTCTTATTCCATTGTTGTGCATCTTCTTTCCCTGCTCTAGCAATCCCTGTTGTTCTTAACTCCTCGTTACTTTGAATGTCCTCTCTTTCTTTAGAACTATGTCTAACATATCTTCTAGTCCCAGTGAGGAAAGTTACCTGGTATCTTTAGCGATGGTTTTCCCTCCTCACGCGGAGGGCATCTCCACTGTCGTCAAGGATAAGAACTTCATTAGGGTGGAAGAGATAGTTCCTCGTGGTGAAAAAGTCAGGTCTGATTTTACAAAGGCGCTTGATGTTTAGCTTAAAGCATATATTTTCTATGTATATCGCCTCATATTTGACTCTTGTTTCATGAATTTGGTATGTTAAATGCTATGATTTATATTAATTTGAAGTGTTTTTATATGTAGGAATGAGTCGGAAGCAATTGGGGGCGAAACGCGCAAGATTTGAGCCAAAACGAACAAAACCGGACGAATTGAGCATCTAGGTGCCACAGGTAGCACCTGGCGCCACCGGTGGCGCTGGAGGCAGAATGGCAATTTGAGGCAGCGCCCTGGTGGGTTCCTGGCGCTACCCAGGGCGCCGGTGACGTGATTTTGTCCAAATTCACCCGGGACAAGGTTATTTCGGTCCTATACCTACCCAACACGTATAAAAGCAAGACTAAATCTATTTTTGAGGGGAGACGCCACTTTGGAGGAAAAAACACACACGGGATCGTTAGGAAGCGGAGAAATCTCAGTTTTCTTCATCTTTTTCTAGTATTTCCAATTGATTCAAAACTTATGCAATTGTGTGATTATATTATGAGTGGCTAAACACCCATTATTCTGGGGTTGTGATTAGCCATGAATATTGTTGTTTAACGTTAACTTAACCTTGATTATAATTCACCAACATATGGTTGTTTCTTCAATTATGTGTTTAATTGCTTAATTGTCTGGCCAACAGTTAGGTTCTATTTACTATCTATGCTATGCTTGGGAAAGTCATGTTTAGATTAGAGAAGAGTTGAAGAGAGCATGATCTTAACCCTTAGGGGGAGCAGATTTGTGGTTAGGATAGGAATATACCTAATCACCGTGCTTAATTAAATATCGTGATCTTAATGCGTTCTTAATAGATTAATTTCATAGGAATATAGGCATTAATCTATTGAGAATAGGCGAGTAGTACTTTGGGAGAAGGCTATGAGAGCATTTATCGATTAATTAGCAACCATGAGTGAATTATATGAAAAGGAGAGTTAATTGGAACACAATACGATTGGTAAATCGATCACAACCCTAGAATACTTGTCTCTACTGAATAAACAACAGTCAACTAGTTACTTGATAATTTAGTTATTACTTAGAATTGTAGTTTAGCATAATTAAACTCTTGAACTCGAATTTAGCTTGACGGAATAACGATATTGGTGTGTTAGTGAGTAGTTGATATAAGTCCCTGTGGGTACGATATCTGGACTTCCAAATCCTATATTACTTGTCGGACATGTATACTTACGTGTGCGTTTGGGAGCAACAAGTTTTTGGCGCCGTTGCCGAGGACTTAAAAATTAGCTACTTTGCCGACTTAAGATTTTATTAGTTATTTGTTCAATTTTTAATTATCAGTTTACCTTGTTTGTGTTAACACAGGCTCTTCTCTTGAATGTGGAGGAGTAGAAGCGCAAACAATCTCCTTCCTCTTGATCCTGAAATTGAACGGACACTTCACAGAGTGAGGAGAGTGATATGCTCAAATTACACTTTAATAAATAGTGTAAAGCGGTCGATGTCAAATATAATAACCCAACAAGGTTGGGGTCAATCCCACAGGGAACAGGTGTGAAAAGGTTACTTGACTAGTGTGTTACTCGACTAAAGTCGTAATTCTATCCAGTTAACCGTAACAAGAGTATGTATTAATGGTAACAAGAGTATGAATTGAGTTTGGTTTTAGGTGATGGCTAAGTGAAATATTGAGAATGTAGATAATTTGATTAAAGAAACCAAGGTTGTGTCCCCATTAATGAAGTGTAATGCTACCGGTGTTAATATGATATATTTTTAATGGAAGGTCCTTTTGATATGCAAATGATATCTAAATGACTACCCAATATTTTTCAATAGTTAGGTAGTATTTCCTCTTTATGATTTTTCCAAATATAAAAGAGTTGCAATTAAGAACAATCAATTTATGTCAAATAAAACCCACTTATTCCTAAGCGATTTTATTAAACAAGGTTTAAAGCCTTGAGTCTTTGGTATTTACTTCTACCAAATTCTACCCCACTTTCCCAAGCAAAGCAAGAATTTAATGGCACTTGTTAATGTTTGCAACCACCAACAATAAATGAAGAATGAGAAGTAAATAAATATCAACCAACTATTATATATATATTCAATGTTAAACACCCATTAACATAACACCCATTTAGGGTCCACAACCTTAGTATTTAAAGTTAGCTACTCATACTAAAATACAAAAGCAAGAGAATATTAAATGCCATAAAGCTTACAAAGTGAAATATTCTTGACCCAAAAGCTTCCAAAAGAGAGGAATATTAATGCCTTGTATTGTAGCTTTAAAGTCAGACAAGATAGATCCCACAAAACCCCAACAAATCTATTTATAGAGGGCCAAAAATCGAGACCAAAATCGGATAAAACTGCCCTTTCAGGTTGAATATGCGACCGTATTTCTGTCACATAACAGACATACGGTCCGCATTTTTGACATGGCCATCGCAGATTGTAACCCTAGTTTCGCCTTCGCCGCATTCATGGTTTGCGGTCCGCATTGTAGAAATGCGATCGCATCTTGCAACGCATTTTCTTCCTCCAGTAGACTTCATGTTTAGTTTGCGGTTACTTCTGCGGCTCACAAACAAGTTATGCGATCGTAGATGAGACCGCATTTTTGACGTTGAACTTTGCCCAGAAATCTGTTTTGATCTGCGATCTCTCTGTGAAATATGCGGCTCGCATGTGGGTTTTGCGATAGCATATCCACATTTGCGATGTCTTTTTGCTCTTTTTGTGACTTTTTGAACTCTTTTCCATGCTCTTAGATCCTTACGCCTCATACACTGCAAAAATACTAAAATTACATAAGTACAAAGGGAAATTTGCATTTAAAACAAGCTAAAACAATTAGTATCAAATGTGTCGAAATTCTCCGGCACATCAACACTCCCAACTTAAACTCTTGCTTGTCCTCAAGCAACTAAGATGACACTATCCTATTCTAGACTTCATCTACGAGACATGAAACAATAGTGACCATGGACGGTGTTTGTTATTAGTATTTCAAGCATACATCTTCGAGTGTTTTACCCTTCCTGAACCATCGATATATACAAGGAAAACTAATCAACTTGTGAACTTTGAGCTCAGACAACGTGAAAAAATGCTATCCTCAGCTGAGTGCACTTGCGTTTGACTCAAAAACTCAACTTTTGTTCAACCTCACAGTTCATGTGCCCTCACTAGAAAGAAAGTCCTAAAATCACAATATTTACAATGACAACAAAAAGGGACGAATTCACAAACACACTTACTCTCAGAAAAGAGTTTCAAGTGTTACAACATACCATACCATAGGCTTGCCCTTATTTTAATTCGTCGCTTGATTCTAAGAACGCTTGGTTGGAGATCCCATAAGGACTTTTTAGGCTTGTAATGTAGGTTTAGGGAAGGGACGGATAAGCATTTAGATACAAGTTAGTACACCCTCCTTGAACACTAATCACATTTTCTTTTCTTTTTGCACTTGGTTTCTTTTCAAACCTCATAGCCACATTGGCATCTAGTTCCCAATATAGAACCACCTTAATACCTCTCTAATTTTCTTCAAGGTTCCATAATTATATATCTATATACACATATTTCTCTCTTCTTTTTTTAATTTTATATATATACACATATTTGTTTTGGAGCTTGAACAATTTCATATGAACACTTTGAGGTATATGCTCCTACACTCAATGTACAACCTTACCCATTTCCACTTTGACACTACACCCCCAACTTAGGCTTTTAGCCTCATTCTCAATGTTCAAGGAGGAACGGATTCAAAAGAGGGAATTATTTTACAAAAGGGAAAGGTTTGTAATGAGATGGCCAAAGAAAAGGTTAAAGGCTCGAATAGGGCACTAGTGATATTATTTATGCAATGGTAGGCTTGAAAGGCTAAAGAGGTTTCGCTAATAAAACAAAGAATGCCTAAGATCATCCCTCCAACCAAGTGTTATTATTATAAGCATCGAAAAACCAACCGGACAAGTTCTAGATGGCAGAAGCAAACACAAGAATTATCTACACAAAGAACTCACACACATGGCACACGAACTGTTTGGTTCACATAGTTTAAAGCCCTCGAGTCAATATTTGGCAACTCAAAGCTTTCATCATATATACATGCATAACTCTAGGTAGATGTAGAGTCACAGAGCGAGCCTCAAGTTCACACAGTTGATCTCCATTTCTTTTTTTTTTGTGGAAGGGTATAGGCTATGTACAGACACACATGCTTGAGACTAGATAATTACACCAACCCGGTCAACATGTTTCATTTTACTGTCCTGGTTCTACTATTACACCCTTGAAAAAGAACTCGGCAAAGAAAAAACAAGGGGAATTCATTGCTAATTACTAAAGGTGGACAATTATCTACTAGTTTTTTTTTTTGATGGGTTTTTTTTTTAACATAACTTATGTACGGAAATCACAAAGCACTAATATATATAAAATCACGAACAAAATACACATAAGTACATAAGTTTGTTTATAACATAAAGGCATGAATATGTACAACAGTTGCTAATGTCACAAAAGTAAAGACAAGGCTACCACCCCCAACTAAAAGCATGCATTGTCCCCAATGCATATGAACATAGAGTAGAGTTGAAGGGGCTCCCTGGGGCGCACTAAGCGCTATGGGAGTCGGTAGCCGGCTGAGTGATGGTAAGGTCACCCTCTGATGCTAAAGTTGGGACCGATGAGAGCTCGGCCTGAGGAGTGACCTCCACTGATGGAGGAGGGATCTCTGGCTGGTCCGGAACTGGAGCTGGGGCCTGTGAGCTGCTAACCTCGCCCGCTGATGGCTGAGTGGCCGATGGGTCGGCAGGGGCGACCAAATTTGCTAGCTAGTGTTCTATCGCCCTCTGAATGTCTGCTTGCTCCTCATCCTCCACTGTAGGAGCAGAAATCTGCTTGCCCTTCTCCTGAGGGCCATCATCCTCCGAGGACCATGAATCCCCCTCATCATCCCCCTCGTCTGCCTCCTCGCCCTCAGACTCTGAAGAATGTCCAGAAGTCTCCTCGTCATGAATATCAATACGTACAGGAGGAGCTGGAGGTTAGGAAACCCCGACAGTCTGAGGTGCAATGTCTGCCATCAGAGTCGTGAAATCGAGACCCAAGTCTGGTGCTGCTGTGTCTGCTCCCTGCTCACCATCCTTGGGCAGGAGGGATGATAGATCGAACTCCAAAGTCTGCATCTTGTGGAGCTCGGTATTTATAGAAGAAACCTCCTCCTGTAGCTTAGGCAAACCACTAACCTCACCGCGCTCTATCTTCTCAACCCTTAACTCAAGCTGCTGCAAGCGATCCCCATATATTGATTGTTATTGTTGGAGAGTTGTCACTGAAGATTGTATAGGAGTCAGGGCTTGTTTGATGAGGTTGGGCAAGGTCTTCAAGAGCTGGTCTACCTTGGCATTGGCATGCTGGGCAATGAGACCAAGCCTCGAGATGGTTGGCAGTGCAGAAGAAGGCTGAACAGTGGTGGACTGAGAGGCAGGCTCTGAAGTAGAAGTGGATGCCACTGGAACCTGAGGAGTCACAGGAGTCTGGGAGTCGGAAGGCTCTACATCAATTGGATCCTGAATTTGAATCTCTGGTGGGGCAACAACATCACTAATACGCGTGATAGCAATGTCCCTCGTCTCCTTCCCAGTCTTGTCAAAGTGTTGCATGAGAGGGACCTTCATAGCTTTATAGAGGGTTGTGATCAAGCAAGGAAATGGAAGCGAAGTAGCATGCTGCTTTGCCCGGATCCTGATCTCTTGGAAGATCAGAGTTCCCACATAAATCTCGATGCCCTCCATGATACATGCAATGAGGAGAGCCTTCTCAATGCCTATGTCAGTCTCGTTCCGGGACGGTATCAATCGAGAGGTAACAAAGTTGAGCCAGAATCGACCATCTCTTGTGAGATCCTCCTTGTATATCTTATGCCCAGGGTTGATCCAAGCAGGGGTACCATTTGCTATCACCGAAGCAATCCAACCACGCTCATTCTCCCTATTTGCATATTTGGCATCGTACTCAGCTGTGCTTGTTCTCCAGCCAGGGAAATACAACTCATTAATGACATCACTGTTGCAAAGCACACTCTTCCCCCGAACAAGTACAGTGCCAATGAAAATTCGGTTGCGTTTGTGGTGAGCAGTCCTGGAGGCTCCATATGATGCATAGAATTCACGGACAAGGGACTCATTATACTCAGTAGGGCCTCAGTAAAGCACTCCCATTTTCTTGCTTTTATATTCTCCATGATGTGGGGGTATTGTTCTTGTAGCCCGTTTAAGCTCAATTGCTTCTCGCCCAGGATTTTTTGTTTGGTGAGTCCTTCTCTGTACAGTTCCCTGGATCCTTCAACCCCAAATCGGAGGTGAAAGTCATCTCCATGTTTCCTTCTTGCCTCGGCCTGTAGATTGACTGAGGGTAAGAGTTCCTCCTCATCAGACTGGGAGGGGCGTGGCACATTGGATTCCGTCCGTAATCGTTTTGCCTGCGATGTGTGACGACCGGAAGATGCCCTTTTCTGGGCTGCATGCTTTTGGGGAGCCATATCTGTACAAAGGTGAAATGTGAGCGACATTGTAAGCAACAGTGAAAAGAAAACAGAAGAATTCAAAGAAAAATTCAAAAAAATGCGACATGTTTTGCGGTCGCATAACCACTGTGCGGACCGCAAACTTGTCGCAATCTTGATTGTGCACTATTGGATCTCAGTCTGTGATGGTTATGCGATCGCAAACACTATGCGGACCGCATAACCATCACAGAACTGACTTGTGCATAACACAAAACAATATAACAAAATGCGATCGCAAACTCCATCGCAAAGTAGGAAATGCGATCGCAAAACAACCGCAGATAGCAAGGTTTTAACTGGGTGGTCAGTTTCAGTTTGCGGTGACTTTGTGGTCCGCACATTAATGATGCGATCGCAAATGTCACCGCATTTCATCATCATCCTCAGAAGACTAGGGTTTAATTATGCGGCCAAAATGCGGACCGCATTCTGATTTTGCGGGCCGCAAATGCCTTCGTTCTCACGATTCAGTTCATCCCTCAATAATGGTGGTCCTATTTCTCTCTACCCAGCACCCCAGATATGTTTTCTACCCAGAAACGACCACGATATGTACAAACAACTACGACAAACAACACAATCAAAAATGCAGAACGAAAATAAAGAAGATCACAGAAAAGATAGAAGTGAACTTGAAGAGATCGGGACACATACCAATGAAGAGGAGTACGAGCACTATGGAGATTATGAATAGGTATTCGTCCTTGGTAAGATTCGATCTCTATTTGCCTCTCTTTTCTGATCGTTCTTTTTTTCTTTTTTTTTCTGTTCGTTTTTTTTTTTTTTGAATGAGTGAGATATGAAAGAATGCGACGACCTACCTGACACTTTGCGATGGGAAAGTCACCGCATAACACACTATGCGACCTCATAAGTGTTATGCGGTGGGTTCATTTGACTTGCTGAAGGGATAACAATGCGAAGCACAATGCGATCGCATAATTGAAATGCGGTCCGCAAAGTGCATCACCTTGTCGCATTCTGATCAACGATTTTAGCCAAACTTACTGTTTTAGTTTGCGACCAAAATGCGGTCCACATAGTAAAAATACGACCACATCTTTGCAGCAAACTTCACGCAGTGGTTTTTCTTCCCTTTTTTATGCATTCCTTCCCAGTGTTGTGATCTTTTGAATCCCCTGCACTCTAACACACACTTTAAATTGCTCAAATAAATCTATCTATCAAAAATTAAAAATTTAAAGAACAAAAAAGGTGTTACCACACATGGGTTGCCTCCCATGAAGCGCTTTATTAACGTCGCGGCACGACGAAGTTGGTGTTCCTTTGGATTCACTCAATGGTCAGGCTCGGACCATCTTTGAGAGCCAACTGCTCCACTAAATGTTTTTCGCCATCTGTGCCCAAGTAATGTTTGATTCGTTGTCCATTTACTTTGAATGTCCGGAGCCCATATTCCGATGCTAGTTCCACAGCTCCAAAAGGAGAGACATTGACCACTTTGAATGGACCGGACACCCGGAAACAATTTGAGCCTTGAGTTAAAGAGCAATACCAAGTCACCCGACTTGAACTCTCTTTTTAAGATCTTCTTGTCATGGACGAACTTCATCCTTTCTTTGTACACAGCTGCACTTTCATAAGCATGGAAACGGAATTCCTCCATTTCATTGAGTTGTGTTAACCTCAAATTTGCAGCTTCAGCCCAGTCCAAGTTCAACCTTTTTAACACCCACATAGCTTTGTGCTCCAATTCCACGGGCAGATGACAAGCTTTTCCGAAGACTAACCGATAAGGAGAAGTACCAATAGGAGTCTTGTACGCCGTGCGGTATGCCCACAATGCATCATCTAGCTTCCTTGACCAGTCGGTCCTGTTTGCATTAACAGTCTTTGCTAGAATGCTCTTGATCTCACGGTTGGAAACCTCAACTTGACCACTTGATTGCAGAGGATAAGGTATGGCTACCTTGTGCTTGACGCCATATTTCTCAAGTAGAACCTTGAAAGCCTTGTTACAGAAATGAGACCCACCATCACTAAGAATGGCTCTAGGAGTGCCAAACCGAGTGAAGATGTTTTTCTTTAAGAATGTGGTCACACTCCTTGCCTTGTTGTTTGGTAAGGAGATCGCTTCAACCCATTTGGACACATAGTCCACAGCCACCAAAATATATTTCATCCCCCAAGAGCTTACAAAGGGACCCATGAAATCAATTCCCCACACGTCGAAGATCTCTATCTCCATCACAAAGTGCATTGGCATTTCATGCCTCTTGGAGATTGAACCTTGTCTTTGACATTGGTCACAAGCCTTGACCATTTGATTGGCATCATGATAGATTGAAGGCCAATAGTAACCACATTCAAGAACCTTTGCCACCGTTCGATTTCCTCCATGATGACCCCCAACCGGTGAGTCGTGGTATGACTTTAGAATTGGCATAATCTCTTCTTCTGGAACACACCTTCTGATAATATTGTCAGCACAAACACGAAAAAAGAATGGCTCCTCCCAATAGTATTGTCGGCAGTCTCTCAAAAACTTCTTCTTTTGATAGGATTCCAATCCGTCGGGGATAAGGTCACTAACTAAATAGTTAGCAATATCGGCATACCAAGGAGCAAAAGTGCTAGATAGTGCCAATATGTGTTCATCTGGTAATGCATAGTTGATTTCAAGATCTCCCTTTGGTCTCCCTGCTTCTTCAACCCTTGACAAATGATCTGCCACTTGAATTTGAGTTCCCTTGCGATCATTGACTTCAAATTCAAACTCTTGCAACAACAAGACCTATCGAATCAACCAGGGCTTTGCATCCTTCTTTGCCATGAGATAGCAAAGAGTCGCATGATCTGTGTACACTATCACCTTGGATCCCAACAAATAAGCCCAGAATTTTTCAAAGGAATAGACAATGGCAAGAAGTTCTTACTCAGTAACCGTGTTATTCATTTGTGCCCCATTGAGTGTTTTGCTTGCATAGTAGACCGGGTGAAGAACCTTGTTGTGATGTTGGCCAAGCATTTCCCCAATGGCTACACCACTGGCGTCACACATGAGCTCGAAAGGAAGAGACCAATTGGGTGTGACAATAATAGGTGTCGTGGTTAGCCTTTGCTTCAACTCCTCAAATGCTTTGAGGCATTTCTCATTAAACACAAATTTGGCATCCTTCTCAAGGAGTTTGCACATAGGATTTGCAATCTTGGAGAAGTCCTTGATGAAGCGCCTATAGAACCCGGCATGCCCTAAGAAACTTCGAACACCCTTAACGGAAGTAGGTGGAGGAAGCTTAGAAATAATCTCTATCTTTTCCCGGTCAACCTCTATGCCATGCTTTGAAATTTTATGCCCCAACACGATGCCTTCATCCACCATGAAGTGATATTTCTCCCAATTGAGCACAAGGTTGGTCTCTTCACATCTCTTAAGCACTTGTCTAAGATAGTTAAGACAATGCTCAAAAGACTCACCTACCACCGAGAAGTCATCCATGAAGACTTCTAGAAAATCCTCTACCATGTCGGAGAAAATGGACATCATGCATCTTTGAAAAGTAGCCGGAGCGTTGCATAAACCAAATGGCATCCGGCTAAAAGCAAACGTTCCATAGGGGCAAGTGAATGTCGTCTTCTCTTGATCCTCCAATGCTATGTTGATTTGGTTGTAGCCGGAATATCCATCAAGGAAACAATAGAATGACCTTTCCGCAAGCCGATCAAGCATTTGATCAATAAAAGGCATAGAGAAATGGTCCTTGCATGTGGCACTTTTGATTTTCCGATAATCCATACACACCCTCCAGCCGGTCACCGTTCTTGTTGGGATGAGCTCATTTTTCTCATTTTCAATTACGGTCATGCCTCCCTTTTTCGGCACACATTGCACCGGGCTCGCCCAAGAACTATCGGCAATGGGGTAGACTACCCCGGCATCCAACCATTTGATGATTTCTTTATTTACCACCTCTTGCATTGACGGGTTCAACCGTTGTTGATGTTCCACACTCGGTTTGGTCTCACTTTCTAATTGTATTTTATGCTCGCAAATTCCCGCGGGAATCCCATGAATGTCCGCAATTGTCCATCTAATGGCTTGCATGTGCTCCTTCAAGACTGTCAACAATCGTTCCACCTACACATCATTCAACAAAAAAGAAATGATTACCGGTAAAGTATCATTTGAGCCAAGAAATTTACACCTCAAGTGCGGAGGAAGTGATTTGAGCTCTAGTTGTGGTGGCTCAATAATAGATGGCTTTGCGGGAGGTGTGGCTCTATTCTCCAAGTCGAGAGAGAGCTTTGCCGAAGCATAAGTGTAAGAACCACGCCCCTCCAGTGCATTTACCGATTCCATATATCCCTCCATATCCTCACCATCAAAGTTCACCAAAATAGCCGCCAATGTTTCACCGAGGCATTGTTCTTCCATTTTCATTTCAACCGCATCTTCCACCTCATCAACAATATCAATCACTGAAATGCTTTCATACTCATGTGGTAGTTTCATACCCTTGCTTGCTTGGAATGTGACCTCTTCATCATTCACGCGGAATTTGATTTCATTCCGTTCCGAATCCATGAGTGCTCTTCCCGTGGCTAGGAATGGTCTCCCCAAGATGATAGGGATCTCTTTTTCAACCGCACAATCAAGGATTACAAAACCGGTGGGTAAATGAAACTCTCCCACTTTTACAATCACGTCATTAACAATTCC